>JAUUDW010010175.1:0-10214 GCA_032361385.1 Panulirus guttatus | reverse complement strand
ACCCCAGGGGGCCCTCTTTTCTTGGGGGGAGGGATCTCCTGCAACTACGAGGCTGCGCTGTAATCAGGAGCCGGGAGATGATGGACCACTTTAGAGGAAGAAGTTCCCTGGCGAGACTGTTCTCACTTTCGTCCGCTGACGATGACGCAGCCTGGCTGAAGGTGAATTTTTGCTTGTGGTGTAACCGCACCCAGGCGGCAACGACCCCTAGGACCAATTTCTATGAAAGAAGTCCTGCTGTTACCCGGGATCTCTTACCAAAGGCTCCTCCAGCCAAAGGCTGCGTTCCTTCTGGCACCGCGTAGGAAGTCGAGAGAGAAGTGCTTTGACGAGACGGTACTTTCGGACGAGACGGTACATCCCGGACCAGAAGGTATCTTTCTGCCCGTAAAAGATTTACCATTTTCAAGTGGAACATGAACTCAAGTCGTCTTCCATATTGGTCCTACCACAGAAAATGATGAAAGCGTTGGTAGCTGGTTGGGTTCTTCGGAGAGAGACGGCAGAGGTGACCCCTGCTGGCCTGACTGTGGTTGGCTACACACAAGATGGACCACAAGGGTGACCCCACGTACAGGGAGCAGCCAGGCGTGAGGGAGGCATGACTCCACATCCCCCCGGGTACCTCCTCCCCCCTCCACATACACACACACACACACGCACACACACACACACACACACACAAACACACACACATACACACACACACACGCACAGTGAAAGAAGGCTCCGATCCAAACATTATTTAACTGGAAATAACCTTTATGAGTCTGTGTGTGTGTGGGAGTGCCTTGGGAGTGGACATTTTGCCCAACCTGTCGCCAGAACTCCACCTAAGGAGAATTGTATACGAGACGGAATTACTGTCTGCTGGCAACATCGTACATTGAGCCAAAACATGAATATTTCAGGGTCATTCACCGCACCTAAAGAAACATGGGGTGGATGACTGGAATAAACTTGAGTGAGGGAAATTGTTAACGTGGACGGCAAGCAGGAGTTTAAAAAAGTTATATGACAGGAGAGAGAGTGAGAGTTCAGCAGATGGGGCCCCGTGAGATTAGAACTCCCACTTATTACTGCATATGTAGGTGATTACAGATTGGTAAATACGCACTCTCACACATACACACATGTAATTTATCTTCACCCGACGTTCGTCATTCCCTGACACTTCTCATATCATTGCTTCCTGTCTGTAAACTTTACCACACATGCCTCATATCTTTACTTCAAGTCATCGTCCCCATCTCCGCCTCACATATCTTCACCTCATGCAAGTATCACCTCACAACCTCTTATCTTCATCATATGTTATTATATTCACCTCTAATACACCCTTCTTTTATCTACCGAAAGTCACTGACTTCAACTACCCCTGCCCCCCATATATGTATCTAAAAGCCTCACTTTATACTCTTATATATTTACCTTATGACAGTATCCTCACCTTACATCCCTCATACATTCCTCATATATTCATCACACACCCCTGAATCATCACCTCATGTTTGTATTCTCACTTTAATCCCTTTATATCACCTCATAACGGTGTCTGTGCCTATATACTCCTCATATTTTCACGTCATTTCTTGAACCTCACTTCATGCTCCTCACTTCTCAGTTCCATTTCAGTGGCCTCACCTGAGTCCCCTCATTATACCAACTTGTGTCAATGTCCTCATCACAGACCATTTATGTCTTCGCCTTATACCAAATCCCCACCTGAAATGAAACCATATCTTCCTTTCCTCATATTATACTCCTCCTTTAAAAGAACATTATTTCTCCCTCATGTCATTATCCTCACCTTACACCCTTCCCTATCTTTCCTCATATCAGTATTGTAGTATAACGTATACTCCACTCCTATCAGCGTCCTCACCTCACACTCCTTTTGTCAGTATACTCATTTAACCTCAGTATACTTACTTAATATTCACGTCACCACATTTTATTACACCCACATAATACCCATCAAATATTCACCATACAAGTATATTCTCGTTTAGACTTCTCATGTATCTATCTTTTCCACTTTTCTTACATCACTCGAGTTATTTGATTCAAGGGCAAGCATCAGACGGTACCCCGCCCCGGGAGTGATGTCGGGATTTAAACTACTTTGCTGATTATTTTTGCATTCTTCTGGCGTTCTAGTTGTCCATGTGTACTGTAATGAATTTGAAATGCGTAAATTCTGTTGGAACGAAACCTCCCCTTGTGACAATGCCGTAAAGTGATATCAGCCCAAGTTATATTCACGTAGTCATAACATCGTAAGAAAAGAACCTTAGACATCCGGGGACTAAGACTCTTTAACACGTTTCCTGCTACCATAAGAAATACAAGTAGAAAAGTGTAAGTGCACTAAACAAGTACCTGCAAAGTGCACCAAATCATCTAGGCTGTGGGGGCTGTGTGAGCCTGCGGACTGCGGCTTCCAACAGCTTGGTCGACCAACGACCCACCCCAGCTGCCTGGGCCCCAGCGTGAGCTGTGGAGGTAAAAGACCTCCTCGAAGACTTCACAAGGTATCACCAGGTCACCAGGTGTCACTAGCATGATCAGGAGACGCCTTGATGTTTCCGGTGCCAGACTCAGGCTGGGCTATAGATACCCACGGGAGTTTGCCCAACCTTTTGATGCTGGACAGACAAAATTTAAACTTTTTCAGGAGACTGACTCTCACACCATGTAATATTACATATGTACTTTTATGAATTCAGAGATAATCCCAAGTGAGCATTGCAATAAATGTATAAGTATTTCATTCGCGACAGTGCTCTTCCACAGACACTGAAAAAAGTATCATAACTTTGCCTGTTGTGAATAATTCACTTGTATACCTTTTGATATACTCCAGCCATTTGTTGCTCAGCCTTTGTGAACGGTACGCCAACTCTGCAACTTAGTATATGCGTCATTCGCTTATGTCTTTTGCAACGGAACTCAATCAGACTCCTGGACCAGCAAGGCCTAAACAACCCCAGGAACTATTGTACAGCGTGTGTGTGTACTCCCTCATGCGCCACCGCCCACAGCAGAAGTGAGCAGGAGTGCACAATGGGTTCATCACTCTTGCGGCGAAAACATTGATTACTTACCATATGTCATAAATTTTTTTGACGAATCCCAAAAAACACGCCATAGCTGCATTTACTTGGACGTTACCCTTATATCTATTATTGTCTCTTGTATTTTCGCCTCCTCACATCCCTCATTACCTCACTTAATCACTGTGTAACCACATGCAGGCGGGAGTACGGTAACGCCTTGTTAGCTGTATCTTGCACACGTACGCTCGGTCATCAATGACTAGGATATCAACACATCGCTCATACAGGACAGCTAATGCGGATTGCGAGTTTAAATCACTGTGACTGCGTCGTTGACATGAGAAGAACGCCTTAACGTAACGGGAGTTGCGACTCTACAGACCTGGCCGAGCGTGGCTGCCACGTACACACAGCAAAAAAAGTGTCTTCCCCGTTGGGTCCGATGGATTTCGAAATGATTGGTTTGACTCGTGTTTTCTCGTTAGGGTTGGTAAGCGAGAATGTGAGACAGATTTCCTAGTAATTATTGTAGCCCCGCTTTATATAATTCTATCGAAATGTGAAATAAGTAATTTATTATGGCAAATGACAGGAAATGTCGTTAGCAATCGATGTATTACAATATATGAAAGCAGGGGATACCAGTGTGAGGCCAGACCAATGGGCATTTCTCAGAATCCATCGTCAATGGTGTCATATTATTTCACACAAAAATTCGTAAGCCTTTTTTTTTGCCGTGTGTATCTCTAAACAAAATAGATGTGACGGCCCTGCCTTGCCCGTGTCCCTCGGGTCCCATCCGCGGTCCTCAGTACATCCTGGCCACCACAAGCCGCCACCACCACCACCACCACTACTTCCCCCGCTAGGAGTCTGCACCCCCCACAAGCCTGACCACACCCCTGTCATCACAAGTTCGTATCACCACAAGCCTTCACCACTGCCACACACCACCGCCAGCTTTTCACCACCACAAACCCTCGCCACTACAAGCCTTAACAACCCCTGCCCTTATTGACTACTACCTCTTTTTACAACCATTCCTCACAACTAGTATTCCTACTAGCCCTGGTGCCACTGGCCATTACCACTGAACCCTCTCGCCAACACCACTACCTAGCCCTTTACACCACTAGCAGTCATTAATAGTGACCATTGCGGCTACCACTAGCCCTTACTGCCACCACAGCCCTCACAGGAACCCTCACTACTGCTACGGGGAATCATAGTTGTCGATGGGGGTGTAGTGCTTAGTGCGGGGGGAGCGATGGGATATCATGATAACTAAGACCACTGGTTGGTTCGCTAGAACGTGAAACGCCAGTGGGTTTGTGAGCTGGGATCTGTAAGCAATGAAAAAACAGTAGTTCGAGAAACTTTAGATCCAGCGAACACTGTAGCCAGCGAGGAAACTACACAGCAAGCTCAGTGAGGCGGTCCTTCCACCATTAAGTGCATTTTAATGGGACCGTCGAAGTGAAATCATCACAGGTGGGTCCTGTGAATTTCGAACGTGATTAACGAAAGCTGATTCCACCTCGATAACAGGTGTAGATTCTAACATGCAGAACAGCATCACTAGAGGAAAGGTCTCCTCACCAGTACCTCCGAGCCTGTCGTGTGAGAGGGCCAGCACGACACACATGCCCGAAGACGGAACGAGACAAGACGTAATTTAATCAAGGGAATACAGACTTGGCAAACACCGGTACAAACACAGGATTAAGCAAAGGCTGTAAAACAGGCCGGCAGAGGACGAAGCGACCCTCGCTACATTCCCGTACGGGATGATGAAGGAACTGAAAACTGGCTCAGACGTTATAGAAATGTGAGTGTTTGTGTAAGGAATTGAGTCTGGGTTTGTTTACACAGACTTTCTAATCTCTCTACCTGGTAAATACCCGAAGGCTTCGGGAGTCTTCTACCTCCACAGCCTTAGGCTGGGTCAAAGCAGCATGTTGGGTTGGGTCGTTGATCGACCAGACTGTTGGAAGCCGCAGCCCGCAGGCCCACACATCTCCCCATGGCCTGGCTGGTCTGGAACACTTTGTAGCTACTTGTCCAGTGCCCTCTTGAACTTCTATACATCTCGTGGTATGTCTCATGATAGCAGGCAAGGTGTTGAAGAGTCTTAGGCCCCTGATGTTTAAGATTTCTCTCTTTCTGTGCATATCGTGCCTTTGGATTTCGGAGGAACCATCCCCTCAAGGATTTTCCGGGTAAATATGAAGATGTACCATTCCCGTCTGCGCTCCAGGGAGTATAGTCTATGACTGACATCTAAATCTGAAATCAAAATCCCAATCATCGTTATATGAGGGACTCAGCCAACAACCACCAAGGTCGTCAGAGCAGGGAAGAATAACGGTATTTCTTGTTTGTTTGGTTTTTATCCGAAACTTCGCCAGCAAAACTATTCGGCAACAAAAATACACCGTCCTTCATATTTACCAATACACGGGGACTTCAACTGCGCACAACGAGCAAATTCCCAGATATACGTGGCTTGCTGACAGAGACTTTGCACATTTTATCGAAATCCCCCGTGTAAGTGGTCCGCCGACCGAGACCAATACAGGAATTTGTAGCCCTTTGACGGAACCTCGCGTGAAGATTACCAGGAGCGTGAGGTCTGGATCTTGTTGTAAAACCTATGCAGATGTGATAGGAATGTCTTGGAGAGGAGTTGGATCGTTTGTTAAACGTTCCCAGTATTCACTTATAACATCTGAACGTAAAAGAGATCCCTTAGATTACATAACAGGCGTGTTATGAGGACTGAAGACTTTGATTTGGTCATTGCATTTATTTTTTACATGCCACCAGGTGGCGAAAATAATGCATTCTGTAAAATAATGAATGTAGAATCCTACCTCGACAAACCCCATATGTAATCTTTCCAGGAGGTTTCTGCCCACCACACACAAAGGGGATATGGCCCCGGAACATCACTGTAGCCGAAGGATAAGCTTAATGGTTGGAATTCAGATGAAGAGAAGCACAGAACTGGTGGTGACAAGGGCTTTTTGGAGTCAGCAGGTAGCGGAAGCAGCTAAAAAAAGAAATAATACGCTGGAATATGTTTTGTCGCATATGATTCAGCCTCATGCAGTGACATCACCGCCTCAAACGTACAGTACTCAGACCACAACTTAGTATGACTGGAGACTGTGAAGGCCACATAGATGGTGATCGTTTAATGTAGTCTTAGAATTAATTATCCATGACACCTGAAGGTGTTGAAAGGTGTGTCAGTTGGTGGATGTAGCTTTGAAGTCGATGGCCGTAATGACCCTAGCTTTACTATCAAGAAACACAACAAAGCAACAGTTGCCTCTCAAAAAAAGAAATGCCGGCCGGATATTGCCAACACCTCAAGACGAGAGAGGCGAGGCTACTGATGTCGCCCGTCCAGACGCGAATGCTCCTGGGAATAGAATTTTGTATGTAAACATCACCCATCATGGGCACGGGGCGGGAGGAGGGGAAATTGCAGAGTTGGGAAGTGTGCAAGGATTTTTTTTTTTTCACAGCCGGCACTAGCGTTATTTAAACCCTGAAATACTGGGAAACATTCAGGTTATACTCTTCGAGAGTATAGACGGGAAAGATATATAACGATTTACTATTACTAAATACCAGAAGGTATGTTTCACAGTTGGCAAGACAGGAATGGAAGACGGTAAAAATATTTCTACATAAATCGACAGGTTTAGTAAGTACAGTGAGAAAATAGAAATGTGTAAACATCCAGTATAACAAATTACCCATTACTGTGCCTGTAATCGACAGAAATCGTTGTCGACCATTCAGTACAGAAATTTAACAGATTGGCTAAACAGGGGAGGAACACGATTGCTTGGTCTTCCAACTGAGCTGGTAGTGGAAGGAAAATTAAGTAAGGTATGCATTTACCACTCACCATCTCTCGCTACCGTGATTCCGAACCATTGTATCAATCGACCTACTGGTGTATGGTAGTGTGTCTAGCACGCAAAGCACCTCACCTCACCATACCCAGCCAGAGCTGTCGCCTTGTGCGTCACTGTCCAGATGAGAGTCGCCAGTGTTTTGACTGTGTATTAAGTGTCCACGTCCCTCATATCGTTGTCATCATCCCATGTCCCCATCACATACTGCGGTGTCCACATGACAGATACCACACGACACAGGCCCTCACTCACCACAGGCGGCGGTGTACTCACCACTCACCACACGCACACTCATTTCCACATGACACATGACAACGCCCTCCTGACGTATGGCAAACGTCCAGTGAACAAGCACCAGTTGAACCCAGCCACACATCATAGTGTCCTTGTCGTGCGTGACAGTCTAAGGCGCCGCACCAGAACTCCAACGTGTGGTACACTCGACGCAATTCTGTGCGTCCTCCGCCATCCACTGGGTCGTTTTCTTCCTTGAGACTCGGAGAGCAGGGACCCACGTCCACCTCTCTGGCCGACCGTCTCGATCACAGGTGACGGTTTCTGTACCCCGGTTGTCCCCATCAAAGGCGACGAACTTGTTTCACTCGTGTACGTGACTCAAGTTAGCCTTGAATGTGTACTTGATAGTTCGCGCATGACGCGATGCATCCTCCTCACCGCGCGGATCAGTCCTCAAAAAGGACGTGTCGGTTACCTCACCACAGATGGCTTTTTTTCCCCCCTTGCCACATGCGACAGTAATACCCATATGTAGCAGTTTGCTCACCATAGGCGGTGGTGTCCTCACCACAAGTGGCAGTGTCCTCCTCCACCACAGGTGGCAGTGCCCTGATCACGCCAGTTTCTATGCACAGCGTCGTCTCCCCAGATACACACACACACACACACACACACAGCCGCTGGCGGGGCACCAATGGGTCAAACGACACACGAGGCCAGTGCATGCTCTTTATCGCCACCGACAGTCTCTAATATGCGTCCTGCCTGACACAGTGAAGTCGTTTTCGTGCTCTCTTTACGACGTTATTTCGCCCGGCAAGTGGCGTGTCGCTCGTCACGCAACGACAAGGGGGGGAGTTCTGATTGCTTTATTATTTTTCTTTTTTCTTCCTTATCCTGATTCTAGCCTTATCACACCCGGGTATGCGGGTCCTTCGTGTGTGGGGGGAGAGAGCAAAATTAAGAAAAGATACTCTTTATCTTTATGAGCTTGCAAGCGGTGTAGAATGGAAGACTGCTTTACGATATCTACAAAAGAAACGATTAGGAAGTCCTTCTTTTGTTTTCTGTCTTAAATTACCGCCCGTTTGCCAGCTTCTCCCATCGCCGCCACCAGTGACTGGAATGTGTTGCATCAACACCGACAGAAGTAGCGACATGTGTTGCGTAAGGATCCCTGGCACTGCTGGCTCCTCCACCGCCGCCACCAACAAACAGCACCGTGACTATTTGCAGCGAACATGACCGCTAGATGCGTCGCTAACAATAACAGCATTGCCACTAGAGCGGGACAGTAACGAGCAGATTACACGCCACTGTTGGTGCTTACTCACGACCCCGACAGTAAAAAAGAAAAAAAAGAGGAGAATGTATACGACCTCGAAACTTTCTGTTGTGACTTCCTGTCCTTGAAAGTAACAGGGGTTGGAGTGTGTGGCTTTTAAGTGAGTCCCTCATCCAAGTCTGCTTTGCTCATACGATCCTTAGATTTAGAGACAGAGTTGGGAGGCGAAGAGGTAAATAAGCTTGGCTAGGCTTCAGCAAAGACCGAATCAGGGACAGGATCGAACACCACAACTCTGTGATTAACACTGCAACAGTAAGGTAATCATTACCAGCACTTAGACTATCACCACGACTACCACAATACAGTTGCCGCCACCACCACCACCACCGACGCCTGTCACTATCGCTGGCACCATCACCGTTATCATCATCACCAGCAGCTCCATCATTATCATATCACCTTCACTACCATCTCACTGTCACCACCACAGGAATTACCATCGGCTCAAAAGTCTCTGGCGCTACTTACCAACGTAAACACCGTATCATCGTCACAGCCGCCCTCTTCCAACACCGCCGCACTGTTGTTGTCACTACTGGCACTGCCAACATGGTCTTAGCTGTCACCTCCGCCACTATCAACTTTCCAATGTCTCCGCCAACACAACCACCACTTTACCTCGTTATTATCACCCACACCGTAATCATATTCTTCATCACGTAACTTTTTTATAGACATTTATTTAATCAGGTTTCTTTGTTTTGAACATATACTTTCCTAGTTTACATTAATCGGTCTCGTTTCTTTAAAATTTATTTTATCATGTTGCTTTTTAGTGGGCTTTAGTCTACGGAGTTACTTAGATTGCATAAAGTTCTTTTATCAAGTCACTTTATTATATACTGGCACAGTTGAGGAATCTTTAATTCTGCTTCCTCCAACTGACGGAAGAACCAGATCGAGTATATTTCGGTCGTCTGTCTTCCAGGTGTGTGGATGTATTCGCCAGGTCCATACGTGGCACGGGACTCTGGTTGCTTAGCAAGAGCCCTTTATCTGATGTGCCATTCCTCTGTCTCTAGATGAATAGGCTCACTGAGATGTGTGTGTGTGTGGGGAACATCTTTTTAGTGTCTGTTCCTTGCAGACCTTCACGCTGATAGCTGCATGGGGAACTTCTGGCGTTACCAGACTGCTTCTGCCACCTGTGGCCAGTAAAATCTCGTCGAAGAACTTCGTACTCTAAAGGAGACCATCCTTCCCCTGCTACTGATTATAGCGCAGCCTTGAAGCTTCCAAGAGCCCTTGGAGTAAGGGGATTCCTGGGGTTGTACAGTAATAATAAATAGGGAACTCTCTGTAACTCCCCACACGTTCTAGAGCTCCCAAAAGGTTCTTTCTAGGCGTTCCACTTGACTGTCCGGCCGGCAGGTTTAGGCACAGACCACGCAAGTGGGTTCATATGTGGAGGGGACTTGATTATTTGTCTAAGCTGGAGGCTCCTTCTCGACACTTGAGCCCAGCCACTTGTTTATATAGAAGTGAATGCGCTCGTGCCCTGCCCTTCGCTGCTCATGGCCACACGCACGTTATAGATGCTGGATAGTACTTGAGTTCTGTAACATTCGACTTCGTCTAGTTTCCTTTCTGTGTTAGATTTAGAAGTTTTTCGTTATTATATCAATGTCTACTTATTTA
>JAUUDW010010164.1:0-10214 GCA_032361385.1 Panulirus guttatus | reverse complement strand
AAGTTCCATTTTCTCCCTTCTCAAGTCGAACCCCTACACTCTCCTTAAAAAAAAAAAAGTTGCTTTTCTCTCATTGTATAGATATTACTTTGGCTTTAGTTCTCGAGAGCTGGTTGCTTGTGTGCTTCCTCCTCCTCCTCTGGCTATGTCACACACCACCTGACAGGCGGCAACATTCCACAGAAATAGCGAGAGTACTGTCAGCTGGTGGGTCGACCAATCAAATATCTTCCCTCCACTGCTGATCGAGTTTCCCTCCTCCTGGATACACTAAACATTCGCCAGACGACACAAACTCCCAGCACTGAACGTGTAGGTTACACTGCTGTGATCCCTATTTCAGTTCTATAGTATACGAGACAAAGCACTATAGAACTCAACTGGATCCTCCTTAGAACAAAACACTGTATTCCTCGTTAGAGTACACCCTGAAAGTGTATATTCATTTACACGGGACTATATTTACCGGGTGAGTAGCATCGTCTGCACCGCGAGAGCGAAAGTCAGTAAGGAAGATGTGAGGAGCGATACGCGGCCTCGGGTGTCAATCAGGGACCAGTTTTAGCACCAGACGGGCGGGGAAGGTAGGGTTACTCCTCACCCCGGCCACACTCCCTCATCACCGGCCCTCCTTACAACCTGCATACTTAACTCTGTCTCTCCTGCCGTGTGTGTGTGTGTGTGAGTACTTCCATTCCCTCCCCCCTAATACTTTCCTTTCAACTATCCTCTTTGTCTCTTTTTCTGTCCCCACTTCTCTCTCTCTTTCTGCTTCCCCTCACCTTGTCTCTTTTTCAATAACTCTTCTTTAACTATGTCCCCCTCTTGCCCTCGCGTTCTCTCTTCGTTTTTCTCTTTGTTTACATATTTTCATCTCCCTTCTCTTCGTCAACCTATTTCTCTTTCTTTTATCGGACAGTACTTTGTCAGGGTTGCTCCGCAGAGGTGTGATGGAAGACATCCTGCACTCCCCTTACCCTGCCCGTCCATCACAGCGGCTAATATCACACCCTCAGCCATCAACAACCACGCCCAACCACAGAGCAAGCACTGTGCCTCGCCTCACGCACGCTGCCAACACTCCTCTCTCTATCTAACGCTATCTCTCAATATAATATTCTCTCTCGTCACAGCTCACTGTAGTATCACAACCCAGTACGCTACTAAAACACTCACTACATCACTATCACTCCACACACCTCACCGACTGTGATCGTAAAAAGTACCTAGACGTAGTCAGCCGTCATAACACAGTCATCGCGAAAACTATCAGTATTGAGGCTGAGGAGAAGTCTCATCACTGGGCTCGCAGACTTCCTCAGAGGGTCGACAGGATGCGCGTCCCTGAGGGGTCATCCTTACCTTCCAGTCCCACTGGGAACAAAGATGGGAGGAGGCCCCTGTGCTTCTTCATCCTCATTAATGGCGCCCTGACGCGCTTAACTGCTCGATGGAAGAGCGTCGACGTCACTGTACCGTTGGTGTCAGCGCTGGCAACAGCTCTCCCAACAACACGGTCTTACATAACACCCTTAAAAACCTACGGAGCTGGATCTCACCGCTAACCACATCGCCATCAACAAACCCAACACCCCAGTCACGCAAATCTGTCCCTCTTCCAGCCTCGTCCTACATGTTATCGCTTCACGTGGCCCCAGCCTCCTCGGTCTGTTCGGTCCAACATGCTTCTTGGCGTCACTCCGGACGATGAAGTAAACTGAAGAGGAACGTAAGAGCGCTAACAACACCTCCTACAGCCATCGAGCCAATCCGAGCTCTAACAGGGCGCTACAACCCTTTCCCGACCAATGTCGGCATCTTTAATCAGTCGACTGGTAATCCAATATTTGTGTACAGATTTAACCCCCTCCCCATGCTTTTATAGCTTCACTCTCTTACTATGTGAGTTCTGGCTACAGTCAGTCTAATAAATCCTTAATCATCTATACTATGTCGCGCAACACAGTAAAGCTTTATCAATGAAACCCACAATACAGCCTAGCTCTACCAATATGTCCTACGACAGAGGAAACACCACATATAATGCTGTAAAGTTACAACCACATACAGCTACTTCAACGTAACTCATGCTATGTGATGTTATGTGAGAAATAATCGTCTGTGCGTTACGTCTCAAAAACCTACGATAGATGAAGTCAGTTATCAATATAATCCATGATATATAACGGTATATCACACCCTATGTGTATGACGTCACATACGAAATATGAACACAACATATCAATCCGCGACGCCCGTCGTCGTCGTCGTCGTACAGTAAAACACTCCACGACGGGCGACGACGTAAGTAGTTCCAGATATATCAGGCTATACTCCCCTTATACTTCCGAATACATCAGGCTATATTACCCTTGTACTTCTAGATATATCAGACTATAACCCCTTTATACTTCTAGATATAACATACGTTATACTTCCCGATATACCGGGTTATACTAATCTCATCACCGTTAAGTTTCCTATTGGCAGGTGGCAAGGGGGGTGGGAGGCCTGCCCTTCTTGGAGACGAAGGCCCGGCTGGCGCCGAGGACCAAGCAACAAAGGTGCCGAGCGGAAACACAGGAGCAACAGGTGCCCCCATCCCCAGCAGAAAAGGAAATGATACGTGGAAAAAAAATGTATAATTAAGTCACTACAGATTGGAGGAAAATGTATAACGGATTTAATGTCTTCTTTTTCCTTTCTTTGTGTCTCTCTCTCACTTGGAAACACACACACACACACACACACACTAGAGGAGACGGCAGCTTGGTCTTGGACCGAACTGTGTGGGTAGAATATCCCGCCAATTCCATCGCACGGTGGACGTGAGGCGAGATAAGGTTCCATACGGAACTGCTGGGGTGCATGAGGTTCCAAGCCATCGTTGGGTATAGTACGGCAGCCACAAGTGTGGTGGGGGATGGGGAGGAGGCGTCACCGTCACGCTGTGGCTGGGTGTGGTCGGAGACGGGATGTTATCAGTTGGGGATTCGTGGAGAGGAAGGGCGTGTCACTGCCACGCCCGTCACACACGCCCACAGTAACACACGTCCATCTCACACTCCCACAGTAACACGCGTCCATCACATACGCCCACAATAACACACAATCAATGTAAAACGTCATTCGCACCGTCTCCAGCATTCAGACTATTTCCAGTTACATCTTCTTGAGGGCATGGTGGGTCAAAGCACCCTCCTACATTGACCAGTCCTTCAGCAGTGCAAATACATATGAAATTCAGTTTCCTCTTCCCCCGAGAGGATATGAACCACGTAACAATACGACATTTCTCCTCGACACGTCACAGTTCATCAGAGGCGTTGTGTCGTAAGTCCAGGACACTGGAAGAGGGTTGCTCTGCAAAAAACCCAGCCCACAGGTAACACAATATATATCACTCCTCAACCAGCAAGGACTAAGGTGGGTTCGAAGGGGCCCCAATGGTCTGTTACTGTTTTGCATTCTTTGTTCTCCGCACGAAAGCCCGGGTCGCCGCACGCCCTTACCTCCACCGGTCCTTGCCTCATCACGTGAGACATTACTATACATTCCAACACAAGCCCTTAGCTCACTCGTTCTTGTATCACGCCAGCACAAGCATCACTAAATATTCATACCACACTGATGTCATCAGAAACAAATCTGATGGTTTTCAACTCCGGAGGGAATATCATTTTTCACAGTGGCTGACATGGCAAGGGCAATACCATATCTCCAGTCATAGCCTCCTAAGGAGAAAAGAAGAAAAAAAAGAATATGAAGAAAATAATGATGAACTGAATCAGAGCTCCTTAGGTGTGGGCAGACATGACTCTTAAAAGTGGAATTATTACAGGAAGAGGAATAAACAAAAGAAGGAAGAGAAGGAGGTAACATAACGGTCAATCCTCGTGTGGCCCGTCTCCACAAAGAAACTATGGGAAGCTGCAGCCAGACGCGTGCTATGGGTCCAAAAGTTCAATCAAACCTTGGGTGGCAAGGACGCACGCAGACAGCTCACGAAGGCAGCGGCCGGATAATACCCGTGATACAGGAAGAGGGAGGCGAAGTCATGACAGAGAGAAAGGAACGGTTGGAGTGAGGTGATGCCTGGAGAATTAATGAGACGAAAGTTTCCACTCTGGCTAATACAGAGGCAGAGGAGTGGCTGCACCATATGTGCGAGTAGCACTCCACAATGGTTCGAGTTAAACCTCGTACATATCTATGGAGTAGCAGCTCACATGAAGAATAATCGCCGTACCCACACAGCAACCAATATGTTGAAATAAAAAAAGAAAAAAAGAAAATTCATAGTTTATATCCAACCGACTGAGCATGACTGTGCGATCAATGAGCACGACGGTAAGGGGTAAGAACCCTGAGCACGACGGTACGATCTTTCATCACGGCGGTACGCGGTACGATCCCTGACCACGACGGTGTAACCTCTCAGTGCGACGGTACGGCCTCTGGGCATGATGGCGTGGCCTTTGACCTGACCTCTGCGAGTCATGTCAGAGGCCACGGCATCATATTCAGGTGTCGTACCGACGTGTTCGAGTCGTACCGTTGTGCTCAAAAAAGTTAATAACGGCGGCGGAGGCAGCTGGTGGGCCTATGGTAATGTTCTGCACGCGCCCTCGACACGTGACTGGAAGACTGAGCCGTCGCACCCCGCGGCACGCCCTGGGGCGGCTGGTAGGGGTTAACGGGGGAGGAGATAATAGGCTGGGGGAGGGAATGGGTTGGGAGATGATAAGGGGAGGGAGGCTTTAAATCACACATGCCGCTCCCTTCGGCTTCAGAAGGACCCCGTCTACAGCCCTATGAGGACATCCTTCCACTGCTTCTCCTATCTCCATCATCCTTAACTTTTCCTCATGCTGCATTCACCACTCCCCTATTTCCTCAGTAACCCCCTCACTATTGCAGGATCATTCAACTCTCAACTACAAGAGTTCTACTTCCTTCAATATTCCAACAATGTCCTGCATCATCTTCAGTTTCTCAATGTATGCCTTCCTTCTTTGCACCCATCTGCCCTCCCTTTACCCGCACCTACTCTCCCTCTGCCAGGCATACACTCCTTCCTTATCGTTAGACTCACCACAGTCCCTGGGGACGGGACAGTGCCGCGGAACACTGTTGTCAAACGCGTCTACCCCAAAATATACCTTAAAGTCAGCACACATCAGCACAGCACTTGTACTGTGCTTCGACAAACACTCCAGTCTCAGATCCATAACACACCTCATAAACCTCACACGTTTATGGACGAACCTCATACGTGCCTTACTAACTTTGGCCACCTCTTGCGAAAACACTCAAGCTTATCTTCACTCTCTCAGGCGAGTCTCAACACCTCGACCAGCGTAACACAAGTCTGTCTCCCTTATTTCTCACGACACATCTGCACTATTCTTAAAACCTCGGCTTCGTCACAGAATTCACGCGAGGATCCCCATCCTGCGGCAGGTCTCACAAACCTCGATGTTGGTGGTGGCGTGTGCTTGTTTGTGTGGTAGGCAGGGCAGGTCATGCCCTCCCCCAGCTGGACACTGTGCGTCAGTCTGGTTTGTAGCCAACGCTGATACCGCGCCTCACACTAAACTTATTATGTCCACACACCTCACACTGCTAAAGATGGTAGCAGGCGTGACTCTAAGACACTCCTGTTGAGACCATATACCACAAAATATTCGGTATTATCGGTATATCTAACCAGAACTCACTTCCTGTCGTCAACCGTTCATCTGGTAGTATCAACAAAGCTACACATTGTACTATACCTCCCCCGTCGGGAGACTGAACACCATTAGTGTCAGCCAGTTTACGGTACACTCACTCGGGGTGAAACATATACGTCTATCTTACACCTGTAGATGCCATGCTCAACTTGAATGTTTTACACCTGCCTTTACCGCACGTACCTCTACATCAATGTGTAAAACACATTTTTTCTTCAATTTTCTACAACAAAACCTTTATTCAGTTTTCTCTACGATGCCTTGGAAATATCGTATTAGTGTACAGTCCTTCTATCTTGTTCTTCGTCACTTAAAACACTTAGCAACTTAGTTATAAGTGCCTCTCCTCTAAGCTGTCGCACTTACTTCTCAGTCAGCCACGGTTCAGTACAAGTTCCACTCTTCCCTGGGGCTGTGTGTAGCCTCCGTGAGAGCTGGGAGTGTGTGTGAGCGGCCACCGTGAGTCACAGACAATCACTGTGGGGTACTCGGCCCAGCCACCGCCACCACCACCACGTGCACGCACGCCGCACCCTCCACACCCCGCTGCACGTGTTCTCCTCTCCCCCACACGCACTTTCCTGGTCCCCTCAGGATCCTACACCACGCGCACATACGAATATACACATTATACATACAGACGTAAAAACATATACTCTCTCTCTCTCTCTCTCTCTCTCCGTCCTACACAATTTCTCTCTCTCTTGTCTTTGTCTGTCTGACGCAAGCGTGCATAATATTCCCAAACAGACATAAACATTTTCGGTGGTAAAGAAGCAGCAAGAAGCAGTTACACAGACGCTGTTGTGTGTGTGATTACTATTTGCATTTTAGGAGGCGAGAGCTTGACACGTGTTGCTCCGTATCTTAACCTTGTATATATGTACTATGTCTTTATTCTTAAATAAAAAATAAATAAACATATAAATGAATATATATACAAATATATACCCCAGCCTGTGCAAGGTACCCTTTGTTCGACCAGCCCCAAAGGAAGGATGAACAGCTGGGTTGGCTGTGGGCCAACTGCCGCACCCTGTATTAGAACCCAGGCGGGCCCGTAAATGAATCATGGTGCGCGTAATTACCTATATGCAAAGTACGGGGGGAGAGCCGTGCACTCGTCGGGCCCCTTCCCCTGAACTTTAATCTCCCATGACGACGAGGTTTAGCCATCAGGCTGGGCTAGAGCCCTGGCCCACATCGACCGACCAGTGTACAACCCCCTCCCCGAACCGTACACAGAGGTAATCACACACACACACACACACACACACACACCCACACACACACACACACACACACACAGATCACCAGAAGACAAATGGATGACTTCCTGCAAAGGAGAAATTACGTAAGCGAGAGACAATATGGTTTCAGGGAAAGGAAGTCATGCGTAACGAAGCTCTCAGATTTCTACGAGGGAGTGAGTTCTGCTGCAAACAAAAGGGAAGGTTGGGTGAACCGACAGTACTCGGACAGTCGGAAATACTTTTACACTGTACCGCACGGGTGGGCGATTAACATGCCGGACCAACAGATAGTAATAAGGTGGGGATTCCTTCGATGGAAATAAGATGATGATCTTGGTGGAACCGGCACAAATCAACCCGTGGAAGGGAACAATGGAACGCTTGTCAGGGGACCTTCATCGTCAGGGTGCCGCAGGGTTCAGTCCTGAGGCCGTTGCTCTTCTTGATTTACATCAGTGAATTGCCAGCAGGCACGACGGACTCTTACTTAATTATGTTTTCAGATGATGCAGAGGTAATGAGGGAAGTGAAAAGTGAGGAGGATTGCATTAATTCATAAAGGGACCTAAACAGACTCAAAAGTTGGTCTGATAAATGGTTGATGAAGTTCGACCCAATTGAATGTAAAGTAATGAGGATGTGAAACAGTGAAAGGAGCCTTTTATATAAATACTATCCAGCAGGACGTAAGCTGCAGGATCACGTGTGTGTGTGAGAGGGAGAGAGATCTGAGAGTTGACATCATCCCTGACCTGTGAGGCCAGAGTCCCCACATTAGGAGTATAGTTATGGAGGCCAACAGTCGGCTTGCAAATATCAGACGCGAATTCATGTATAGGGATGAGAAAATAGTCAGCAAGGTATTCACATTCTACGATAGGCTAAAACTACTAGAATACGTTTCTCAATTATGGTCACCGCATCTACAGAAGCACCAAGAGTTAGTAGAGAAGGTAGAGAGAGAGAAAAAAAAAGTACTGGAACTAAGAGAGTTGACATGGAAGAGAGAAGAGTAAGGGGAGACTAGATAAGAACACTTAAGTTCTTAAACGAGCCTAATGACGTAGGAAGATGTGGAGACAGAACAACCTGAGTATATAACATGAAATCAAAGACGTAACTCGTTAGATATGATGTAAATAGTTACCTTTACAGTATCAGAGGACTGGACGAATGGAAGAAACTGAGTTATGAAATACCGCAGAGGCCTACGCAAGACGCAGTGCTGGATGGACAAATGGGTGATGACATACAACCTCAGAAGACGTAAAGTTAAGAACATGGGAACGGTTTACAGACGGTGGGTACCACATCGGAGGAAATAGCAACATAGAAAATGACGTGACGACGAACTCCTCACCAGATCAGCTGCGTGAGAAGGGAAGCAAGCTATATTCAGGTCAATGATAAAATCCCCTTCATGATTACGGACAGAGAAATCTTTAGGAAGATTTATAAGCCGGAATAAACCGTTAACAGTCTAATCTCCTAACCTGAGGAGCCACGAAGAATTGTTGGAAGGGGTCTCTAAAGGAACGCAACGAGACCCGTAAGTGGACTGGCCCACGATGGGCAGAGTTGAAGCCCACGACCTGCCCACACTGTAAGCAAGACGAATGAGAGGAAATTTGAGAAACGTGTACACACATTTCTACGAGGCGACTACGGCGTTAATGCTGAAGAGTTCTCTGATACCAGAGGGGAATCCAGGACAAAAGAGGGCACGACTGGAGGTCAAAAACCGTGTATGGTGAGGGACGGTGAGGAGACATTTCTTCAGCACCAGGGCTGCTGACTCCTGGAACGAGCTGAGCCAAGAACAAGAAAATAGGACTAACATTGGAAAATCAATAAACTATTTGACGAGAAAACAAGATTACGAGGCGGGGCCCCACTTGTGTAAAGCTCTCTTCCCGTATGTACAAACAGGTATAACACAGACATACACACACACACACACACACACACTACACAAACATGTGTGCGTATGTGTATGCAATACACAGCGAAAATACGTGCTTACAGGGAACGAATAAAGCCACTGAAAAGTCTCGTATCATTATGCATGTATGAATACAAACTAGCACTTGGAACTTCGGGGGGAAAACTCATAATAATGCGAAATAAAACAGAGAACGCTTGTGAGAAAAATAATCGATAACAAATGTACACAGTCGTGCTGAGCTCTCCCACCCACCGGAGCTGCGCCCTGACCAAGGTAACGGCACCTGTGTTAACCGCTTCTGCACGCGGCGGTGCGACCCATGAGTGTGTATATATATATATGGTGGCTTGACCTCTGGGGTCGTGGGGCCAAGACCATCTCATCGAAGGGCGCACTGCCACCGCGCTCAAAGGACCGTACGTACTGTCCGGGAGGACTCGGCGGTTAACGCCAGCGAGCTCTTTCCCGTCCACGCGCGCCGGGCTTGTATATCATGAAGTACTACAAGTTACAGGAGCGGCTTATAAGGAAGGAGGAGGAGGGGGAGGAGGAGGAGGGCCGCGGCCACCACCACCGGTGACCTGACTTGCTGGCTCCGACCGTGCTGACGGTGGCGGTGCTAAAACTACTTAAGAGGTTCACCGACCCTCCCTCCGTTCTCTCTAAACTAAACGTCCGGAGGGTAACTGCTCAGACAGCAGATGCGTGAGCGATTTAGAAGGGATAGTCAGCGCAGCGGGGGGAGAGAGTATCCGTGATGGAGAGGTGAGACGGAGGATGCGGGAGGGGTATATGTCGAGGAGAGCAGCGCGGCGAGGATGTGTGTGCACGGGGGTTGCATGTGCAGGTAGACCACGAGCCGGAATAGGGGACGATTAGTGCAAGAATAACGCGGTACCTGTAGAGAGGGGAACAGGAACTGGACTGAGTGATTAGGGAATGTATAATACTGAACCTGTAGAGAGGGGAGCAGGTACTGGACTGAGTTTTTAGGGTATGTACTATAAGGTACCTGTAGAAACGACAGGTGTTGGGCTGAGTACTATAAGGGACCTGTAGAAAGGGCAGGTGTTGGGCTGAGTACTATAAGGTACCTGTAGAAAGGGCAGGTGTTGGGCCGAGTGCATATGAGGGACCGATAACAGTAGACCCATTGGTCCATGAAGGGGTTACCCGCAGGCACCGTCTTAACTGTGAAAGAATGAGAAGTGAGGCAAAAAGGGATGATTCAGGCAGGCAGTTCAGGGTACCCGTGGAGAGAGAGAGAGAGAGAGAGAGAGA
>JAUUDW010010152.1:0-17615 GCA_032361385.1 Panulirus guttatus | reverse complement strand
AGATCATGGAAAGCCATAGAGGAATCTTGGGAAATCCACACACGGCAAATGTCAGAGAGATCGAAGGCCACCCTAGATGCTCATTACACCAGGATAGCAGAAGTTAAGTCAAGGCTTGAATCCATACGAAGCAGTAACCGCAAATACATGTCTGTTGAAGATTATGAAACACGATTTAGCGAAATACGTGCCCTTGAAGATAAGGAAAAGGAACTCAACATGCAAAGGGAAGAATTTCTGAAGTATCTTGAACTTGCATTGAGTCAACTTAAAGAAGCCAAGGAATCTAAAGATTTTGAGAAAGTTGCTGTGCAGACCAGACTGAATTTGGCTGTTGAATGCAACAGACTCAGAAATGCTTTCCCTATTTATGCAAGACGCTCAGATATTCTTTGTACTGTTAGAAATAATCAGGTATCTATTATCATTGGTGAAACTGGCTCTGGGAAGAGCACACAGATGGCACAGTACCTCTATGAAGCAGGCTTAGCTAATGATGGAATAATTGTTTGTACTCAACCGCGTAAAATTGCAGCAACCTCTTTGGCAGTGCATGTTGCAAAAGAATTGGGCACATCTGTTGGAGAAATTGTAGGTTACAAAGTAGGAATGAATGTTAGGAAGTCGAGTGTGACTAAAGTTTTGTACATGACGGACCACATGCTCCTAAATGAATGTTTGAAAGACAGAGAATTTTCTCCATATTCGTGCATTATTGTAGATGAAGCCCATGAAAGAAGCATATACACTGACCTCCTACTTGGATTGATCAAAGATTGCCTTCAAAAGAGACCAAAACTTCGTGTAGTGATCACTTCAGCCACCATAAACCCAGAAACCTTTGTTCGGTATTTCGAACAGTGTCCAGTACTGTTTGTGTCTGGTCGAATGTTTCCTGTGGAGGTAGAATGGAAAGAACCAGTCCTAGGAGCAGATTCTTTTGACAGTTATGAGGAGCAGTGTGTAAGAAAAGCAGTTGCAGTCCATCACTCAGAGGCTGAAGGAGACATACTAGTGTTCGTGACATCCCCACAAGAAACTGAAAACTGTTGTGGAAAATTCAGAGATTTGATGGAAGGTAAACAAGAGAATTATGTTACACTGCCACTCCATGGACGGTTGCAAGGAACTGAACAGCAGAAAGTCTTCGATCCTGCTCCAGCAGGGAAGAGAAAGATTGTCTTTGCCACAAACAGTGCAGAAACCTCTGTAACCATTCCGGGAGTTAGATACGTCATTGATACAGGCTTGGTGAAAGAAATGAAGTTTGATCCAATCCGTAAGATAAGTACCCTGGCAGTAACAATGGTATCACAAAGTTCAGCTAAACAGAGGCTGGGTCGCGCTGGACGATTAGGTCCTGGAAAATGTTACCGTTTGTACACACAAGATGATTTTTGTAAGATGGACGTTGATGCCCTTCCTGAAATACTGAGAGTACACATCGGTCATGCTGTCTTAAAATTAATGGAACTAGGTGTGGATCCTTTAAGGTTTCAGTTTATTAAATCTCCTCCAGAGGAAGCAATGTTAGAAGCCTTTTCATCTTTGGTTTCAGTTGGTGCAGTGGTAAACGAGATGATAACGGAGAGAGGAAAGTGGATTGCTAAGATGCCTTTTGATCCAAGATATGGAGCCTTTGTCTATGATGCAGTCCAATCAGGTGTTGGATTAGAAGCCATTATTATAGCAGCAGGAAGAAGTGGGTCAGTATTTTATAGAGGAGGATCAGCAGAGGATAAAGAAAAAGCAGACAGACTTAAAGTTCAGTTTTGTCAAGAAGGAGGTGACCAGCTCACTATGTTGAATGTTTTTAGAGAGTGGCAAAAGGTTCCAGAAAGAGAGAAGGGGAGGTGGTGTTACGATCATTCTGTCAATGCAAAATTACTGAAAAGTGTAAGGGTAACATCTAATGAAGTTTTACACACGTTAAAGATGGAAATGAACGTACATATTAAATTTTCCTTCGGTAGGCCAGAAGCTGTTGATGGATTGCTAGCAGGCCTTCTGTTTAAGGCTTTAAGTAGAAATTTGAGTTATTATCTTGGACACAGCAAAGCTGGGTACAATGCTGTGTTTAAAGAACAGAGGGTTGAGATTCATCCATCCTCATCACTGTTATCAATTGCAAATCAGCCCAAGTGGATTGTGTTTGATGAAGTTATGAGAACCTCCAGGTATTTTGCTATGCAGGTTACACCAGTGCCAGAAAGCATGGTGTTGAAAGGAAACGAGGAGGGATGGCTTTTGGTGAAGACTGAAGAAGTGAAGAAGGAACAGATTATTGTTGCACACCAAGATTATGTGGGAACCCAGATGTTTAAGGAATTTGTTGGACCGCGTTACATAGAGTTGAGAAATCTGGAGAGTCGTCTAGCATTGAGATGCCCTGGCTCTGTTGTAATAGTTGAAGCAAACCGTGATAAAGGTGAACTGCAAGTACTGTCAAAAGAGAAATTTAAGAACAGTCTCGGTGACAGTCTGTCACAGATTGCTTTTCTCAGGTCAAAGTTTGAGCAGGAAGAAAGTGAAGAGTGCCTTGGATCAAACGCTATTGATGCGAGTGTGAGAGCTGTTATTGGAACTGGTGGTTGCACGACAAAGATTTTTATGCCAAATGAATACAGTGTAGTCACGATTAATTGTAATGAAGAAATAGTAGATAAAGTTTCTGAGGCAGACGTTTTAGAAAACTTTGGTTATTTCGGAAAGATAAAAGAGGTAAAGAAATTTTTCCAAAAACAGAAATTATCAACAAGATGGGGGAAAGTCTTTTATGAGAAAACTGAATCTGCAGTTAATGCTGTCAGAGCAACTAGGAATTGCTTAGAATTAAAGGCTATCCCTGGTTGTCGTTTTCCTGTGCAGGCAATTGATGGTTTCAGGACAAAGATTTCCTGGAGCAGAAGACCATCTAGGGGGTTTGGATTTGTGGAATTTGCTTGTGTTGAGGATTATCTAAGGGCTGTCCGTCTCATACGGATTTTAGTGGGAGGTTCTTTGTCAAGGATTAAACCGGCCAGGAATAGTACTCAAAGTGTACATGTCTCAGGCTTCAACAAATTAGTGACAGAAGATGTTTTACGGGATGCTTTTGCTGGAACTTTGGGAATTGATCCTGATAAAGACATTGTAAGAGTAATAGTAGTGAGAGAAAGGGTGAAGTTGGATAAGGAAATGCAGGATACCACAAGGAGACGACTTCTTCACAAGCTTGAGACGTTCGCTGAGCCTAATACGTTTCACTTGGATTTAAGAGAACCTCGCTCAGAGAAGGATATTAGATTCACAGCCTTTTGTGTTTTTAATAATCCCGAAGAAGGACATAGAGCATGCACAGAGATAAATAGCGGTTTTCTTTTGAATGGAGAATCAGTAACAATGAAAGCTGACCTTTATAGTTCTGTATTTATTCATAAGAATTTGTACAAAAAATGCGGTGAAGAGTTAATGAAACGAATTGATGATATGGAAAGTGACAAAAAAGAAGTGAAAATAAAACTAAAACATTTGAAAAATGAAAATGTTATAGTGGAATTACACACTGAAAATGTTAATATCCTTGCTAGAGCAAGAGCATCTATTCAGGAAATTATCAGAGGAGACACCATTGAATGTAAGAATAACCAAACAACTTTGTCTTTGTTTACACGAGAGGGTAGGAAAGTGCTTCAAGCTATCATGGAAAAGAGTGGGACACTGATCGTAATAGACGATAGGGTTTTGACGTTGTCCATTCATGGCTCACAGACAAACAGACGAATGGCAAGAGTTCTCTTAGATGAGTACTTGGAGCAAGTTTCTCTTGGAAATTTCAAAAACGTTGAGCTGAAAGGTGGAGGAAAGCCTCCAGGGGTCATGAAAACATTGATGCTCAGATTTGGGATTGATCTTGGAGGTCTGCAGGCTGAGACAGGTCTTTCTGCTGTCAAGTTAAATCTCAGGAAACACCAGTTGAGGATGATGGGAACAGAAGATGCCATTGATAAGGCAGTTAATGTAGTCAGTGAAGTGATAAATGGTTTGACTAATAAAGCAGTGATTATACAGATAGACGACCCTGATTGTGTGACTTGTTTTTGTCCTGTTGACCTGAAAAACATTTACAGACTTGAAAATTGCGGGCACCCTTATTGCAGGGAATGCATACAACTCCAGTTAAATACGGCAATCAACAATAAAGAGTTTCCGATAGTGTGTGAAAAAGAGGAATGTTCTTCAATGTTTGTTTGGAGGGACTTCGTAAATCTCTCTCGTGAAGGTCTTATTACTTTGGGTAAGCTGGTTAATGCTTCAGTCAGTACATTTGTATCACAGCACAAGGATGAGTTTCACTATTGCACAACTCCAGATTGTCCAACTGTGTATGGAATAACTAAGGCTGGAACCCCATTCATGTGCCCAGAATGTAGCGTCAAGATCTGCACCAGTTGCCACATTCAGTACCATGATGGCCTCTCATGTGCTATGTATAAAAGTATGAAGGATGATGACAGTGTTTGTCAGTGGTTAAGGAATGATACAGAAAACAGAAAACTTTGCACCCATTGCACAACACCTATTGAGAAGATAGAGGGTTGTAATAAAATGCACTGTTTAGGATGTAAGAAATTTTTATGTTGGAGGTGTATGGCAGTCTTTGATTCTGAACAGGATTGCTATGGACATTTATATAAAGAACATGGTAACTTTTATTAAAAACATATCTGTAGTCCAGACTAAGTGGAGTTAAAAAGGATATCTGCCTGTTGTTTGTAGTCTAGATTAAGTGGAGGTAAAAAGATATCTGCTTAGTATCTATGAGGAAATATGGCTGTGATATTGACTTGTACTTACCTCCCCTTTGAGTGAGTCTCATGTTCCATTATCTTGAAGCCGTGTAAATACACATATTCATGAAGGGTTCATTTAAATGTAGCACACATTTTTGTATGAAAGACATTTCACTGGTTGTAAATGGAACACCCTTTATATTCTGTTTTTCTTCGTACCCATGCAATAAAACCCACTGCTTTACATCGATAATTGAATCATGATTTATAGTTACAGTACATGGATTAATGGTAGCAGTGTTTTTGATGGCATGAAATGTTAGATGCATGCTTATGATTACTTGCATTACTGTAAGTCATGTATTATATTTCGTGGATTAATAGCAGCATTTTTTGTGATTAATTGAATTAACAGTGTTTGTGATACAAAAAAAAATGAAAGAAGCAGCATATATGATTTTCGTGATTACTGATAGAAGCTTTGTTTATTATTCCATAGTTGTTGATAGAAACAATGATTATGATTATATGGAATTATAGAGAAATGTTTACTTTTTGTCATGGCTTATATTTCAGGGACAGAAACCAGTACTAACTTTTATTGTACATTCTTAGCTAGTGTTTTTCTTATGTGAATGAAACTTTGAAAAATCAGTGAGGGGTACATATATGGGTGTAATGTTTACACTGGATGTGGATTGAAATATTTTGTAAGAATCTGGGAGGGATATTTATATGGGTGTAATGTTTATATTCATGGACTTGATAGTTATAGTAAATTGTCTGTCAGGTATTATTAAAATGGAAATGAGATGTGAACACAGTAGATTGAGGTGAGATGTAAATACCTAGCGTTCTTTCAAGCAACACATACTTGTTGACATTGAGAGTGTGGACCATGGTTTACTTTTTTTCCCCAGCAGTGATGGAAGTTGGACAATTATCAGCAATATCTACCTCTGTCTGAAACCCTGTTTATATAATGGGGAGATTGTATCATAGTTTGTATTGTCATATACAAACTATGAATGAACAAAAATCAGTGAATATACAGTCGATTTACTTGTAGTTTTTTATCCCTGTATGTCTTTCTTGATGATGAAACTTTACTAAAATGTTTATCACTTAAACATGTGTATGACCTTAGGGTCATACACTGTCTTTACTGTCCTATGCAAGAGTTATACTGTAGTGCTCAAGGGTTGAGGCAGCTCTAGCTGCAATGTATTTCTGGAAGTATTATCTTCATCTGTTATGGATTTACAAAGTGAGGCAACCAGCAGCAGTTCACTGGGTCATGTTGAGGATGTATGTGATAGCAGATTAGCAACTTAGAGCTTGGTCTGGAAGGAGAGCAAAAACCAATAGATATCAGTAACTAAGGAGATATGTTTGCAAAAATTTTTAAGTGTGAAGGCATAACATGTCGGTGAGCTTTTGTAATCATGAATTCATAATACTATAATATCAGCCATATACTTGAGGCTAGGTATTATTCTAATCTATTTTTATTTATATTTATGGTGTTAGGAACAGGCATCAGAGGTAGATTTTTTTTTTCATACATATTCGCCTTTTCCCACTTTAGCGAGGTAGTGTTTAGAATAGAGTACTGAGCCTTAGAGGGAAAGTTCTCACTTGGCCCCTTCTCTGTTCCTTTTTTAGAAAAACAGAAGCTGGAGGGGAGGATTTCCAGACCCCCACTCCCTCCAGCCCCCTACTCTCTCCCCTTTTAGTCGCCTTTTGCGACACACAGGGAATACGTGGGAAGTATTCTTTCTCCCCTATCCCCAGAGGTAGATAGATAGATAATTATTAGTCTAGCCATGATTTGAAGGCATTTTTAGTCTTTGCATTTACTGCATTGGGTTGTGCATTAGTTCACTGCATATCCTTTTTACATGTGAAAAGAACTGCCATTACACCTTCCTTTTACCTTCATGCTGTTATTATAGGTATTTGAATCTCATTCTGAATTGAAGAAATTTTCATATATGTTGTCAAAAGTATTTAGTGTTTTGAAACTTGTGTCAGATTTCCTTGGTGTCTGCACTCTTTTAGAAAATGAAATTACATATTCAACTCTTTACCTGTAAGGTATATTTTTGAATGAAGGGATCATTAGGTTGCTCTTCTTTGAATTCGCTCAAGTTTTTCTTCATCTTTGATTTGGTTTGGTGGCCAAGATTGAGCAGCATATTCCTAAATGAGGTCAAAGGAGGACATTCATTATAAGGGTTGAGTATTGTATCCTTTGTTTTGTAGTGTATATTTCTACCTCTGAAACTTAACAGTTTATTGGCTTTATTGTATGCTATAAGGTATTGTTTACTGTATTTAAGTTCATTACTGGTAATCAGTTGAAATTTTTTTTTCCTCTTTAGTTGTAGACTACTGCACACTTTCTATTGTAGATTGATATTTTTGGCACCATAGTGCATAACTGTACATTTGTCTACATAAAAATCCATCTGCTATGTCTCTATCCAGTCTTAGTTTATCTAAATCCCTCTGAATCTTCTGGCGGTCTTCATTTAGAGTGTGGTATGTTTCCTAATTTCTTGTCTTTGGCAGATTTCAAGGTTCTGCCTGTGAGTCCTCTCTCTAGGTCATTGATGTAGTTGATGAAAATTAGGGGTCCTAAGAGTAAACCTTTTGGAACTACTAGACACTTGAAACCAGTTGGATGCTTCCCCCATTAGATACCACTAGTTTTCATTTCAAAGAACTAATTACAAAGGAAAGAATAATGGATAAGCAAATGAAAGAGAATAGTTTTTAAGACTGATTGGTCAGTGGGAATCATTCATCCTTGTGTAGGTAAACCATAGATTGACGAAAGAGAACAGAGCAATATTATTTTTACTAATGAAATGGCAATGTTTTCAGTTTAAAAGTAAATGATATGATTTGGTCTAAAAATCGTTTCTACATATAATGTGGAAATGAAAGAATGTAGATGTGATATAGCAAGATCATTAAAAGGATTCTAAACTCAAATTGGAATAAGATCTCGAGGCAATAACCTTGTTACAAACACATAAGTATACTTTTAGATATGAGGATTAATAAGTATTGAGTAGTTTCAAAGGAGAGAGAAAAAAGTACAAAATGTGAGATACCAAGAGACAGAAAACTGGAGGGATAGAAGAGCATGAAAAAAGAGGAAAAGGATAGTGTTGAAAGAAGGAAGAATAAAAGAGTGAATGAGGAAATAAAGAATACAGATGTAGAAATAGTGAAAAACCATAGAAGAAGTCTGAAAATGAATGAGGAGAGAGTTATACACAACATGGAAAGAAACCAAAAATTAGTATTCACATACAGTACATGAACAAAGGAAAAAAGAAGTCAGAGATTGGACCCTTTAATATAGGAGAAAAGTATGAAAATTACCCCATGGAAATATGTAGGATGTTAATTGAACAATCTTAATTGATCATCTGCTCAAAATGCAAGGAGAAATTGAATGATGAATCATTTAAGTAATATCATGAAAATGCCCTCGAAAATACTGATATATTAGATCACAATAAGATTGATTGGTCAATTCAAAGAAAATTCATCTCTGGAACCAGATGGAATCCCAGCCACTATTATGGAAGTAAATAAAGACAGCAACAGCATAACCATGATGTTATTGAAGCAAGGTCCAGATGAAAGAAAAATTGCAGACTCACAAATTGGCATGAGCAATGCCAATGCACAACGGAGGACCCAAGATAGTATTTAGAAAATACAAATCAGTCAGCTTGACTTTGCGTGTGCATGAAATCTTTGAAAGTGATAAAGGGACATTTACCAGAACCAATAATTAAGAACAGCTACATAAACAAAGGCCAGTGTGGATTTTTACTGGGAAAAAGTACACAGTCCCAATCTTGGCTAATTATAGTGAAATTTGTGAAATTTTATGCAAGGAAAAAAGAACAGATACTGATTTTCTTGATATAGCAAAATCATTTAACAAAATAGACCCTAGAATTTTAGTAGAGAAAGTAGCTAAACAGAACTTCAACAACATGAAAGGAAGATGGATAAAAGAGTTTCTAACAGAAAATTCAAAGCAGGAGCATGTCTGATGATGTCCTGCCTAGGGAACTACAAGTAATGATATTAGCCTCAATACTTTTTGTAATAATGATATCAGACATCAGAAAAGTAAAGGTAAGCATAGTAAGGAGCTTTGCAGATGACACCAGAGTTAGCATAATGGTTGGATCAAAAACTGATTTAAAGGATAAGCAGAAAGCCCCTGACATGCTTTACATATGGGCAAAAGTGAACCTTATGGATTTTAACAGATAGATTTAAGCAAGTGAATTATGGAATTAGTAAGAATACATTAATTATACCATTTAAAGGCATAACAGAGAAAGCAAAACCTGAACAAGATTTCGTTGTTATCATGAATAAGGAACTAGAATTAAAGGAACATATCGAGAAGTTAGAAAGTAGCCCTACTAAGCAAATCAATAAGTAGTATGATTTTGAGAACTTTCGCGACAGGAGACAGAAGTCTATTGATGGAAATGTTTTATGCAAATAAGAAGCAACATTAAACAGTACTTTGTCATGTGGTCACTATTGAAACAAAGGGAAATAAACAAATTTAGAGAATTCAGAAACACTTCATAAGTAAAATCATGAAATGAAACCTGAAATTTCCTGAGAGGCTGAACGATATGGAACTGTAGAACCAAAAAAATGAGAAAGATATGTTGCATGATCATCTACACAGCCTTAAAGTGACAGTATAAGCAAAAATGTATTAAACTGAAATTCCTATCAACAAGGAAGATACTAAGTTATTAAGTCTTCAAAAATACCTATGACTATACTGTGAAGAAATCAAACAAAAGTATATGAAAGCACAGCCAGGAAGCTGGAAGGACTATTTTATATAGTACCAGGAGAAGTAAACATGCATGGAGCAACTTCAGAAACATTTAAAAGAAGACTAGTCATTTGGTTGAAATCAGCCCCAGATGAACCAAGAATAGATAAGTATGCAATGCAAGTGGCAGGTGAGAGGAGCAGTTTTATTCATCAAGCAGAACTTGTGATGAGCACTTTGCGCTTCTACTGCTATCATGGCCAAATCGTAATGTAGATACTTGTAGGTAGGTGGGTACTCTTTCTCAGTATGCATGTTCCAGAAACACTTTTTAAGTTTTCACTATTGGGATAATTCTCTTGGGACAATTTTATTCTTAACATTAACAATCCTGGGAGGCAGTTTGAGTTTGGTATATTGTGTGCCATTGACTATCAAACACACAAAGATGCCTTCTTTAATGGATAGCATAGTGACTCAGTCTTGTGAGTTACATAGTTTGTAGAGCTATTGCCCTCCCATTGGCACGGATAAGCCAAAGGGATGACTAAAGGTTCCAAACTAAGATATATCTAATTGGGGATCTATTTTGATTTTGTCAGGTACACCTGAGTACGTTCTGTATTTGTACATGTCTGAGGAGGATGCAAATGGTTCATCAGATGTAGTATCCATTGAAGACCAGGGCATTGTGACAGAAAATTATGCTTATGCTGATGCTGCTGCATAGGGGGTTTCGTGCCAGCAGGAGATGCCTCAGAGAGAATTGGATGGTTTGAGGGTCAAAACCAAGCCGGGTACCAACCATTTGATCACTATGGTAAAATCAGATGCCCCAGAAAATGAAATAGCAGGTTTGTCCCTGGAATTGTGCTCAGTGTTTCTAAAATCCTTTGACTCGGCAGTACAACCCATGCTCTCAACCATGCAACCCTTGTGTGTGATGGATTTGCCTGTAACATTGCCATAAATGATCAGGTCAAAGGCCAGGTCTTCATGCCTAGGAGTTATGTCATCATCTTCTAGAGGTTAACTTAATGATTTTGCTATGTGTTGGGGGGTGAAGAGAGAACAAACCTTAGTCTTTTCCAGTACCTACAACCTACAGCCATCTTCCATTAGGTAGGGCACACATCCATCTTCCATTATGTTGGACAGCCATCTTCCAATATGTAGGAGATACATTTGTCTCATTATGTAGGACACACATCTATCTCCCATTATGTAGGACATATCTCCATCTGTCATAATATAGGACACACACCCATCTCTCATTATGTAGGAGGCACTTAAGTCTCCCAGTATATAGGATAAGCATCCTCTCCCATCATGTACAACACCTCCATTTCCCTTTATGAAGGATACACTTAGTACAACACATTGTCCATCTCCCCATTATGTAGGACACACATCACTTCTCAGCTCTCTGATTTACTTGATTCAGTCCTCCACTTCACAAGTGACATTGAGTACCATTTGTGAAAGCCTAGAATTTTTGAACTACGTTGTCGATATTCCTGGAAGTATGTAGTTTGATTACTTCATGATCTGTATCAAGGATGAAGGTCTGATGACCTCATAACTTGCTCCAAGGGCCAAGATCGTATGAAATAATTTAGAACAAGAGCCAAGGGCAGATGACTTCATAACTTGTAACAAGGGCCAAGGGCTAATGACATAATTTGTAATATGGGCTAAAGTTTGATGACCTCATAATTTTTCATAACAAGGGCAAATGGTTGGTGACCTTATAATCTGAAACAAGGGCCATGGTCTGATAATCTCATACCTTGTAACAAGTCCCAAGGTTTGATAACCTCAGAACTTGTAACAAGGTTCAGGGGCTTATGAGCTCAAGTATGTTACTGTTATGATTGAATTTTTCTTTTGTTTATTTCCATCATGTTTTCATAGACTTTTGTTGCTTTTAAGGCAGCTTATTCATGTAGATAGTCATCTTTAATGATTGTCATCCATTCCTTTTTCAAATGTAAAGGCTTGGGGAAATTTTCCAGACGTATGCACAGCTATTTTAAAAGTTTGCCCAGGTACATAAACATATGCTAGTGTGCAAAGGCAAGTTTTGAAGCCCATAACCCTGCGAATATAGATTGAATTAAGATCACTGGTATGAATAAATCATTGTATATTTTATTTATATTTACAGGATGTTCTTAGGAAATACTATGATAGTTTTCATCTTTCCAGGCTGCCAGAAGGGGTTAGGATTCACAGAAGGACCAATGGATTCAGCAAGAGGTGCATTTCCTAAGAACTCTCAACTGTTGATGTCTGTGGAAAGTACTAAGTTAACGTTATATGAAAAGTATGAGACAGATTTTTATATTTCCAGCTTTGAAAGTTCTACAGACCTCTATGTAGACAAATACACAAGTACTTCAATTCTCAAGACGAGGAGAAGGAAGGGTTCTTGTTCAGAGACACATCCAGATGGTTCCAAGGAAGTGTCTGGTGATAGAAGTACCTTTAATAGATTAAGGGCAGAGGAATCTATGCATCATCTTGATTGTAAACCAAGGGTCATGTATATCAAGTTTCCCAAGCCTCCTAAACAGGACTTCAGTGTATTTGGCTATATTCCATATTTTTTACCTCCTGAAACAGTGTTAACAATGACTGAAGAAGAACAGAAAACTTTAGTTTACAAAGGACAATCATTTGAAAGTCATGATGCCACTTTCCACAGAAAATCTGAACCACAAACTGACCATAGCAAATCAAAGATGAAAATCTGGTGCTTTAATACTGAACTTGAAATTGTTGATAAGAGAGCTGATGTGGAAGAGAGTAAACAGGAGTCTTTTGAGAAAGGGGGCTTTTCAATTCAGCAGTCAATGATTGCTGTTGGAGGTAGAATCCAGGAAGTTTTTGAAAATCATTACAACAGGATCTTAGAGGTACAGTTACAGTTAGAACATATTGAAAAGGAAAAACAATCACAGGAGCAGGTTGAAAGGAAAGAGATTGACCCACTGGATGTAGATCCTTTAGAATTGGAGTCCTCTGAAGCACTGAGCCATGAAACACATGCTCTCAAAGATAAAGAAAAGGAACTGAATCAACAGGCAGTTGAATTCTTGCTGTATATGAAAAGCAGATATGATGAACTAGATAAGGTGTCAGATAAATCCACAAATTGTGGAATGAAAATGAAGTGTGTCTTCTCTCAAGAGTCTAAGAGACTATCTGCTGCGCTGCCTATTTATGCAAGGCGATCTGATGTTGTCAGTACCATCAAGACAAATCAAGTCACAGTTATAGTGGGTGAGACTGGCTGTGGAAAGAGCACCCAAATCCCACAGTATTTACATGAGGCAGGCTTTTCTAGAAGTGGAATGATTGTTTGTTCTCAGCCACGTAAGATAGCAGCAATTTCTTTAGCATTTCATGTCGGTGAAGAAATGGGTGGTACAGTTGGAGAAGTTGTTGGTTTCAGAGTTGGAAGAAACTCGAGAACGACAAGTATGACTAAAGTTTTGTATGTGACTGATCACATTCTCCTGAATGAATGTTTGAAAGACAGAGAATTAACATCCTTTTCCTGTGTTATGATAGATGAGGCACATGAACGAAGTATATGCTCAGACTTGTTACTTGGAATGATTAAAAAATGTATACAAAGCCGACCAGATCTACGTGTTATAATCACTTCAGCTACAATTGATCCAGAGGTTTTTGTTAACTATTTCAAAGGTTGTTCAGTGCTATATGTGACAGGGCGACAGTTCCCTGTGGAGATAGAATGGATAAAAGAAAATAATAGAAAAGAACCATTTAGTTTTTATGAAGCAGCAGCTGTGAAAAAGGCCATCAAAGTCCATAAGTCTGAAGGTAAAGGAGATATCTTGGTGTTTTTGACAAGTCCATTGGAAACTGAGAGATGCTGTGCAAAATTTGAATCTATGATGAGAGAAATGCCCAGGAACTATGTAACCATCCCACTTCATGGAAGGTTACAAAAGCATGAACAACAAAAAGTTTTTGAGCCTGTTCCTTATGGCGAGAGAAAAATTATCTTTGCCACAAGTAGTGGCGAAACATCAGTGACTATTCCCACGGTCAAGTATGTCATTGACACTGGACTAGCTAAAGAAATGGTCTTTGATGATAGGTGCAAGATGAATGTACTTTCTTTAAGAGTCATATCACAAAGTCGAGCCTCCCAAAGGCTAGGTCGTGCAGGACGTTTGTGCCCAGGAAAATGCTACCGGCTTTACACCAAAGAAGATTACAGTAACATGGACTGCACTTCATCACCTGAAATTTTGCGTTCTAATATAGGTCTTGCCTTATTAAAGTTAATGGATTTAGACATAGATCCCTTTGAATTTGAATATGTTACACCACCATCTAAAGAGGCTGTAGAAGAAGCCTATGCATTATTACAAAGCATTGGAGCAGTCATTGGAAAGAAAATTACATATCTTGGCCGTCAGATTGCAGAACTACCACTTGAACCAATATATGGAGCTTTAGTGTATGAAGGGAAATCTAAAAGAGTTTTGGTGGAGGCTGTTATTATAGCAGCAGCAAGTGGATGGGGTTCAGTATTTCTTAAACCAAGAAATAATAGAAAAAAAAAACAGCAACTCACATTTCATCACCTTGGAGGCGACCAGCTTACAGTGTTGAAAGTATTTAGAGAATGGTTTCAGGTACCAGTTGGATCTAAGAGGGAGTGGTGTTTCAGACATTCAGTTAATGAAAAGGCTATGTCAGCTATACATGAAGCAGCCAAAGATATTTTGCATATTGTGGCAACTTCATGGAAATCGAACGTCAAATTTGAATTTCGAGTACCAGAGACGGGGAATTTTTTGCTGGCCAATCTTCTGTTTAAAGTGTTCAATAGAAATTTGAGCTACTTTATTGGACATCCAGAAGCATGCTACTGTATTGCATCTAAGGAACAGATTGTTGAAGTTATTCAGTCCTCAGTTGTAAGATTTTTTGATGATATGCCAAGATGGATAGTTTTTGATCAGATTACAAATATATCCAAGAAAGATTTTGCAAGAAATGTTACTCCTGTACCTGAATGCCTTGTAATGAAAGGCATTCGTGATGGATGGCTTTCACTGAAAATAGAAGATATTAAGAAAAAGCGTTTAAGTGTAGTTTGTGAAGAGTATGCTGGGCAACAGCTCATTGAGGAATTTTTTGCCCCACAGTTTTGTCATGTGAAAAATTTTCTGACATTCTTTAAGAACAGTTTCCCTGATTCTGAGGCACTTGTTGTACCCAACAAAAAGAAGGGAGTGCTTAAAGTTTTGACATTGGAGAAAAGTGGATCAGATATGTCTTTTATTCTAGTGAAGTCCATTTCTTCCATAAAAGTGAAACACCAGCTAGAAAAAAGTCTGCAGTGCTTTGGATCAAGAACTGAGAGTTTCAGAGCAGTCATTGGAGCTGGAGGCTGTATTAATAATATACTCATGCCAGAGGAATGCAAAGTCGTCTTGATAGAATGTCCAGAAGATGTAGTAAAAGAAATTTCAAAAGAAGATGTACTAAAAGAATTTGAGCAGTATGGAGAGACTGAGGATTGCAGAAGATTCATCCAGACAAAAAAGTCCACTCTCTGGGGATATGTTGTTTATAGGAATATACGATCAGTCATCAAGGCAATCAAAAAGATAAAAGACAGTATGAAGATGATTGCTCTACCAAATGGAAGTAGCTGCTTCATCAAGAAAATTCAGTGGAGTACAGTTCCTGTGTTTGAGAGTGGATATGTAACATTCAGTCACAAGAAGTATGTGAGTAAGGCTAAAGTATGCAACTTCAAGATGTGTAGCTCATTTGGAAGTGCACAATTTTCCCACTCTAAACATGAAAACACCCTCAGAATACTCAGCCTAGGGCAGCTAGTGCCAGAAGAAACTTTTCGGCATGATTTAGCTCGTGTACTGAACATCAGTCCTGTTCAAAACATATTAGAGGTTAAGATGCCGAGAGAAAATGTAGAGGAAAATGAAAAAATGCAGATGTCTCTCATGACACATTTGTTTGGTAAAGTGGAACAACTGGCTCATCCAGATTTATTTCAACTTTACTTCAGTGCACCTTGTAAAGGGGATACTAGCTTAAGTGCTTTTTGTGTCTTTCTTGATCCTGATGATGCTTCTGTTGCTTGGAAGGAGGTAAGTAAACATTTACTTAAGAAAGAAGAGATTTGTGATGAGGCTTTGTACGATAGTTCTATATACATCCTGAGAGAAGTTTTTGAAGAACACAGAGAGGAACTTCAAAAGCAAATGAGGGAAATAGAAGATAGGGGATTGGTAGTAGCTTTGAATTATTGCAAAAACAGAGATGTCATGATATATCTGGGAGCAGAGTATCCTAATGTTCTTGCCAATGCGAATGAGGCTATTGGAAATATCATCTCAGCGGAGGAAGTCATTGATTGTGTAGATGACCCAAGGTCTGAGCTATTGTTCTGTCCAGCAGGACAGCAAATGTTGCAGAACATTATGCTTGAAACTGGAACCTTGATTGTAATTGATGACAGACTCATGACTATGTCCCTTCATGGAACAGAGGCGAGCCGAAAGAAGACAAGAGAATTATTTACTGAGGAAATCCAACAACATTTACCAAAAAAATTTGTAGGATTTAATTTAAAAGGAGCTGGGAAGCCTGAAGGATTAATGAAGTGTTTGCTGGATGAATTTGGTATTGATCTTATTGGTATGGAGATAGAGGCTGACCTCGACAAAGTGGAGCTAGACTACCAAAACCACCAACTGCGGGTTGCTGGATCAAAGGCATCAATTGGGGCTGTATGTGAACTGATACACAAGTTTGGAAGAATGTTGTCAAGCAATGAGTTTGAAGATGATTCTGATCCTCATGACCCATCATGTGTGGTATGTTTGTATCCAGTTAAGGTAAAGGATATTTACAGGTTGCAGTGTGGACATGGGTATTGTCAGCAGTGCTTAAAATTGCACATTGATTGTGCGATAAATAAGAAGGAATTTCCAATAGCTTGTGTCATTAAAGAGTGCAGGACAGTGTTTGTTTGGAGGGACCTCCAAAGTCTTGCTGATGACAGTTTGTTCAACATGCCCAATCTCATCACAGCTTCAGTACGGTGCTTCATGTCTCAACACAAAGAACAGTTTTGTTATTGCATCACTCAACTCTGCCCTTCGATGTATAGAATAACTGAGACTGGAGCTCCTTTCACTTGTCCAGAGTGTAGAACCAGGATTTGTACAACTTGTCATACATTTTACCATAGTGGTCTGACTTGTTCAGAGTATGACAGCATCATGGAGGGAACTTGAGAGAGAAGTAGGAATTGAAATTGATTTTCCCCAGCTTGGAGGATGATGAACATAAGATAATCGTTTTGCATCCATAATTTTCAAGCAGAACATTTCCATGCACTGTTTAAGGGTGTGGGGTTTTTTTTCCAAAGACAGTAAAGGGCTGCTTTTATCTTATATATAAAAGTGGAAGGAGGGTCTGTTGAGACTGGTGGTAATGACATGCAATTGAACATCCAAAGGAACTTATGAAAGGGATAAAAATCAAGTCTTTATACACTTTTTCCCTTTGTTGACAGTTGAGTTTAATTTGTTACCTGAATGTTATTGAATTTTGTTGTCTCACTTGAGACTGTTTTGGTTTATGTAAATTAAAATTTTTTGGATGTACTCTGTCCATCACATTCTGCAGGTAACTGCAGAGAATGGACTGAGATTTCTCTCATTCTTCCAAATATTTATTATGATTTCTACTGCTTGAAATGTTGTATTCAGTAGTTTTGAGATATATTTTTATAGTGCAAAAAAAGCTGAACAATTATTTTGCCAAATATTTTTTTAGGGTTTCTTGGTGGTGTTATCAGTGAGTCATAGGGTGGGGGAGGGGGCAAGGGTTCTGGGAGCGATGGATAATGTGTGGAAGGAGAGAACAATATCTTGGAGAGCAAAAATGGGTATGTTTGAAGGAATAGTAGTTCCAACAATATT
>JAUUDW010010141.1:0-10215 GCA_032361385.1 Panulirus guttatus | reverse complement strand
AGAAGAAGAAGAAGAAGAAGAAGAAAAAAAAAATGGGTGATAGAAGAGGAGCTCCAGATGAGAGTGGCAAAGGGGAAAGGATAATGTACAGAGCAAGTGGGCAACAATAAGTCTGAATGTTGCAAAAGTATCATTTTCAATTCAAGGAGGTCCATGAACTCATGTTGTATTAGTAAAGAAAGAACAGGGTAGATAAGTCTGAGAGGTATGTTTCTGGTAAGAAAGAAAATGATAGATACTGTGCATGATGTGAGGCCTGTTAAAGGGTTAGGTAGGGGGTTGTTAGGTCATATGATGGTGTATTTAAGTTACCCTTTATCTATGCCTAGGACTAGAAACAAACATAGTTATGGTACATTGTAAGTTTGTGACTGTATTACGATGGATAAGTGAAACCCTTGTATGTGAATAAGAGGGTAGCTTTATATACATACCCTAGCTTTCCTCTAAATCCTCTACTTTTGGAATGTGCCCTATATTGTACTCTAGTTGAGGAAGTTGTACTCTATGACTTTTAACTGCTCTAAAAATGTGGCATTATAAATTTTTGCCACAAAAATAATTCAAGACAAAGTCTGGATTTTTGTTCCTTGGTTAGCAAATTGGGTACCCATCATGCTGAGAATCATTTTCATTTTTAAATTTATTAAAACAATGTACTAAATAATTTGAACAGCCAGTTTGCTAAGCTGTTTTGTTTATCGTTGGCCACCCATTATCCAGTATAATATACTCAACTTTTTGGATGTTTTTATCGAGAGGGACTGTCAAGCATGTTCAGGGTTAGCCACCAGTCTAACAGTCTCTGTACCCTTTTTCTATTTGGACACAAACTCAAAAAATACTGTGATAAAGCACCTCTTCTATATACATTTTGCAGTATCTGAAAAGTTTCTGATGCCCCTACACTTTCTCTGACAAAAATTTCACAGTTTATCTCAGCTCTTAAAACATTAATGCCATATTTTCTGCCAAGATGCTCAATAGCAACCATCTTAACAGGTCAAAAGGTGTCACTTTGCATACATTGTACTCTAACACCTGTAAAGTTCAGAGTGCAATCAAGCTTAAGAGGTTACATGCACTTCAGATGATTTGCCCGTAAATTTTCTACTGTTATTAAAACAGCAATCTCATTAACACTGAATTATTCTGTACAGTCATGTGTTATATATAACGGGTGATATGGCCTAACATGATGATTCCATCTTCTTCAGACTTAACTTATAATGAATGAATTAATTACCAGATTTCATTTCCAATTGATCTGGTGATTTTTTTTCTTAGTCAAGCAAATGACACATCATAACCCCTCTTGGGACCAGAAGAAAGAATTTTCTTGGATAACAAGATGACAAACATCAACAACTGCATCTTGTTGAGTAAGTGAATCCTCCCTCTTAATCATCTATCAAGAAGTATCTGCCTTACAGCAACTAGCATAAAGGTACTCAACGCAAACAAAAGCTAAACTCACTCAAACAGCAAATTAATTTTTCATTTTTGACACCTGAAACTGACACACTAACTAATACCCCAGATTTTACTCATGATGAAATGGTTAGATATACTTGAGTTGTTTCTTTTTTTTTCATGATGAAGAACAACCACTCAATTGCATTAAATGATGGTTTGCATAGCTTGTTGCAATGCATACTGTCAAATGAAATGTATGACATGAATCTTAAAAGTACAAAAGCTTACTATTCTGGTTGACTCAGACTTCCATTATACTTCCATTCTCACATACTCAACAGCATCAGAAAATTCTAAACACTTCTGTATGATGAGTAAACATCATCTCAATATATTAAGCAGATGAACTACATTTCAAGATCTGGGATATGGAAAGATACCAGAGGGTTTGTAGATGTCTGGGTTGATGCTTTATAAGGGATGCAACCCCAGATATCACTCTCATGGTTTTGCAGACTATCTTGCAAAGAGTAACTTTAACCATTAAAATGAATTACATATCAACAGGCATGAGCAGGTATTCCTCAATCACTACTCCTTTTTCAGCAAGCAACTCCATAAGTTGTTCATCATTACTATTCACACCACTGGATACCCTATGTCCCCTAATAATACCCTTCAAATGCCATATTGCTCACTGTTGCATTTAAATCACCCATCACTATTACCTACTCTCCTGAAACAAAACTGTAGACTCACTCACTGAGCTGCTCCTTGAACATTTCCCTCTCGTTATCTTTTTTCTCATGGCCAGGTGCATATGCACTAATCATCGCTCATCTCTCTCAATCCACTTTCATTCTTATCCACAGTCTGGTGTTCACTTCCTCACACTCTTTCACACATTCCTACTATTTCTGCTTCAGCAGCAGTACTACCCCTTCCTTAGCTTTTGCCCTCACACCAACCCCCTAAGACATATCCAAGCCATTCTTCCCCTTTACTCTTGAGCTTTGTTTCACTCAGATCCCGAATATCCAGGTTCCCGTCCTCAAACATATTTATCTCTCCTTTCTTCTAATGTTAGTTACATCCATACACATTCAGACACTGTAGACTAAGCCTTTAAAGAGGGATGACCACTCCCTGCTTGGCTCCTTCTTAAGCCTGTTCCATCTTTTAGAATTTGAAATACAAAGTGGGTTCCAGCCCCCTACTCCCACCTCTCTTAGTTACCTTCTATGACAAGCAGGGAACATGGAGGTAGAATTCTTTCTCCTTCATTCCAGGATATATTTTACATATATGAAAAATATATATGTTATGATGTACACAATAACTCAAATATTTTTTTCTTTCACATATGTCTGCCACTTCCTGCATTATTGTCCTGAAGTGTGTCCAAATGTGCTTAAAATGGATGCAAATCTCCTTTTCAGGCCATTCAAAATATCTAATATTTCACTTGAAGTGGGTATTGTGACAAGAGAATGGAAGGGAGCAAATTTCATGCCTATCTTCATGAAAGGAAAACAGGAAATTGCACTTAATTACAGTAAAAAATTAAAATAAACAGAAAGCAATTGGATGGCTTTTTGCAAAGGAGAAACTATCCAAGTCAGAGGCAATACGGATTCAGGAAAAGGAGGTTCATGTGGAAAAAATTTCTTAGACTTCAATAAAAGTGTGATCTGTTTTAGATATAAGAGAAGCCTGGGTTCATTGTGTGTTCCTGGACAACCAGAGAGTATTCGATAAGGTACCACTTAGGAAGATGATAAGAAAGTGGATCTTCAGGCAGGAATAAAGGGTAGACTCCATCTCTAGAGAGGAAATTTACTTTATGAAAGGGAGAAAGGATGTCAAGGATTTCTCAAAATGGGCCGAAGTCCAATGGCATGTTGCAGGGCTCAGTCCTAGATCCAATACTCTTTTCAATTTATGTACATTGCATGTCAGAATGACAGGATTCATACCTGAATCTGTATGTGGATGATAATGAAGTTATGATGGAAATAAAGAATGCTGAGGATTGCGTCAACATAAAAAAAAAAAAAAAAAAAAAAACTTACCAATTGCATAGTCGACATGCTCAATTAGCATGGCCTTTGCAAGAAGATCAAATATCTGGACAGCATTGTTGTGTACATCTGACTGTGTGGACAACTGAAAAAAAAATAAATCTAAAAATCACTGACATCAAAAAGATCTCAATGATAATCATATGCAAGGAAAACTTGATGTACTTATGAACCATAAGATACAAATCTGATCTCTAGGCTAAGCAAGTGTGGCATGGTATCACTCATTCACTGTGGTTGGGATAAAGCTGGTCACTTTTAAGTTATGTCCCTGGGCTAAGTAAATCATCTTGCAGAAATGAAGCCATTATGTTATTTCCACAAAATGTTTCAACATCCTCAGTGTTCCAAATATAAAGTTTACATCATCATAAATTACTCAACAGGAACAATTCAAGTTCCAAGCTCTTCTGAAATATCTCTTCAAAGTACGATACAGAAATTTATATTCAAGGATGTCTACATAACTATCTAATATGACTATGCTATTTCAAATATACACATACAATAATTTACTAAATCGATCTGAAATTCTTTAAGACACTGATGGCTTATACTTACCATCTGACACCTCTTAAAGGCCTGTTTGGTTTCTTGTAGCAATGAGATTGCCACTTCTTCAGATAAGAATGTTTCTCCTCCATAATTTTCTACAGCAGGTCCTATGTTGATGTTTGCTTTGGTACCAATCACATCCTGAATATTCCTCCGGATATCATTAATACTAGAAATAAGAAAACAAAATCAGATCTAAGAACCATAAAAATATATCAGCAACCTCTTAAAACTAAACATTATGATTACTAGCTATCACTGCAAGTAAGAGAAAAAAGCTTTCTTCCTTCCATGCAGATGGGGAAATGAAAAAAAATATTTCTCATCTTTACTGTGGCAGTACAGAAAGTACTTCTCCTGATTATGGACGAGCAGAACTTGTTTAACTGCCCTTGGTAATACTAATGCTGTAAAGCATCATAGAGGGAAAGATGTGAGCTCATTAGAATATCAAATTCTGAAGTATGCTATTGTGTTTTTCCAATTTCTATTGCATCATTACAATACTGTTTGTGCTAGCCCTTTTCAGTGTTTGTGCTAACAAATATTAGTTCATGTACATATCTTGTTTCCAATTAATTAACATAATTCTTAGTGAGAAAAAAAATTCATATAAAATGTACTGGAATTTACTCATCTCCTGTGGAGGCATGACATCACTCTTCCCTCTGACATGTAAAGGGTAACTAAGTCCTTTCATACGAGTGAGACTCACAGCCTCAGGCAACTTTGTTGCCATGTTAACCTAACTGGCATGATCTTAAAGGTGCTGAGTTTAGAAACAGCAGACTAAAGTTGGGACCTAAAGTGAAATGTAAAGTGGACAAAGTTCTGATCCTGCAGCAAGAGAGGTAGCATTAACTTCACATTCTAAAAACCTAGTCCTTGAGGAAGATGTTGGGCTCTGAATAGTTACTACCAGTTACAATAAAGTAAATTAATTCAAACTGTGCCTTCCTAATTCATTGAAGTGCTGAGCATACCTGGTTACTTTCGTGGGAGTGTGGTGACGGTAAGAGCAGTGGCATCCACAAAGCATTAGACTTTGTAAATCAATAATGTATATATACTTTAGAACTGTGATAGGGTGTTAAAAAAATTTTCAGTAACTATACAGGAGAAACATTTACGACTAGCATAAGGAACTGTTATATCCACCCCTACCTGAGTTCAAGAGCTACTGGATAATAAAACATTTCCAGTTCATACTCAAATATCAAACAAATTCATGCTATTGACCTACCCTCCAGTTTGTATATTTTTCTTCTGATGTCCTTTACTTTCATAGTAGCGATTCAAAATTATGCTGAACTTGTCTCTCAAGTATCTTGTCTCCACACTGTACAACAAAAATCAAAAGAACACTGAAATCAAACAGTCATGTTGCTAATACAAATATTCAACTCTGAAGACAGTAAAATAAATGGAACCATATAAAATTTATCTATCAGTTAATAAACTTTTACTTCAAAACCCTAGGGCATCTCTAATTTTGAACATCTATATCAATATACATAAGGGAGGTCACCTGATGTATGAGTGTAGGTGGCGCTGGAAAATAGACTTGGTGAGCTTGGCTAAAAACTGCGAGTCATTTCCTAAGTTGAAGTGTTGTAGATCTGTGCACAGCTTGAGGGTCTGGCAGTATAACTCATGCAGGTTCTTTAGGTATATTTCTGGCACACTCTTATTGTCGAGCCTCACCTGAATGTATTCCTAAAGAACATACCTTTATATTACATAAAAGAAAACATACGGAAACACCACAGTTTATGGCAGCTAAAAGAATGAGTTATATCCAGCAGATGATGCGACTAAGGATGGAAGGAAAAAAAAGTCAGTGAGAGAATATGGAAACTGGGTTTTGGAAAAAGCAAGCAGTTTCATGTTTATCTATACAAAGCTGTTAGAACATTAGCCTGATTAATCTGTTGTTCACAATTGGAAAAAATGTAAAGGACAAATACAGAAATGTTTAAAGATTGGTAATCCTGACAGTGATGTATGGACGTGAATCTTGTGCCATGATCATAAAAGCAAGGAAAAGGATGTATATACTTCAGACCACAAAGAGAAGGTCCTTAGAACAAATCCAAACACAGCAAGCAGCTTCTGCAGTTTCTCACTCAAATCTGCTGCTGTCTGTGAGAGCAAAGATGCTTGTGTTTGATGGTACAGTAGTCCCAACAGTGTCATATGCATATGAGGCATAGGCCCTAGATAAAAATGGGCATAAGAGGGTGAATGTGATGGAAATATAATGTCTGAAGATAGCAACTGGTGTCAGGAAGACTGATCTGCTAAGAAATGATAGGGTAAGAGAGAGGTCTGGTAGTATGAAGAATATGTATGAAAGAGCTGAATTACAGTTTGTTAAATGGCTTGTAAATTAGGGAGGATGAATGAGGTGAGGCTGACTACCAGGGTAAGCATGCCAAAAATAGAGGGAACAAGGAAAAGGGAAAACTGTGGAGGAGGCAGAAGGATGGAGTAAAAGAGGCTTTGAGTGACTGGGGTAACAGAACCCGCATGAGGGTATGAGGCATGCAAGGGATAGAGTGAACTGGAACAATATGGTATGCTGGTGGTGGCATGTTGTCAACAAGCTAAACTACAGCATATAATGTGCTCAGGGGAAACTATGAAAATCTGTGGCACTAATTTGTGGACAGGGATCTCTGGTTTTGGAGCATTTTGTACGAGAACTGGAGAATGAATATGAGAAAATGAGGCCATTCTTCATCTGTTCCTGGCACTACCGCACTAAATGGAAAACAATGAATAATGCACAAAAAATATATAAGGGAGTCTTCACCAAATGACAGGGTTACTTTCATGGGATCTATCGCTCGAGTGAAATGTCAATGAAAGAGTAACCGAAACCTGAGTTACATTCGGGACCAAAAATTTTCTCTATCTTATTCTAATGTATCAACTGTACCCAAAGCAGCTTACCATCAATAAAACACAATCTATTATGATGTGAATTAGTCTTTCTGATTCAGCAACTGTTGTCACTTTCAGGGCAAATCAGACGCTTTTTAATAATACTTACTGAGGATGTTAGTAATGAGAGATTGAGGTAGTTGATGGTGGATAGGGATGAAAGTAGAATGAACAGTTTGACAAGGCTTCCAAAGTAAGTTTATCCATTTCAGTGGGTGATACTTATGTTTGCCTATGTATCTGGCCATTATATCACGTATCTTACATAAGTACCAAAACGAGAGACCACTATCCATAATAGTGCCCCACCTTTCCGTGGTTTTCCCTAGACTACTTCATATGCCCTGCTACAGCCCACTCACAGCATGTCATCCCCTGTAAACCATACCTCTCCAATTCATTCATCTATAAGAACAGCATATGACAATACAGCTTCAGGTGTTAGTGTGAGAGGAAGTCAACCTGTGACAAGGAGAAATACAGTGGTAAGTACTGGAGGGATAAAAATAGAGGAAAAATACGTGGAATGGTGTATGCAAAGGAGGCATGTAAGGAAAGGGATAAGTGGAGACTCTTTTGCCATGGCCATCTCGATGGGAATTCCCATGAGGAATGAGTATCAGAGATATATATTGAGACAAATGACAATGTCTACAGAGATTACTGTAGAACAACATACATAAAAAATCTATCCAAGCTATGAACACAAGATATACTCAACTTACTTGTAACTGTCCTTGGAAGATATTGAGAACAAACTTTCCCATGACCTGTTCTGGATTGGTGAACACTTCCTGTATGAGGGTCTCTGATCTACGGCATAGAGGAACGACCTCCATATATAAATCTCGAGACCGCAAAGCACCCTGTAATGAAAAGCCAATATCAATCAACTGAATCAAAAATCAGTAAAATATGTAGATAATGGAATAGCATCGAGCAATTCATTAAATGTGAAATGTGTATCCCTTGTGAGACAACCACCCACCCATCCCTCACCGGGGTCATTGTACTCGTCCCAGAGGCTTGGATGGTAACAGTAACAACGCTCGTGTCTTCATCGTATCATGATTAAATCTAGATAGACAAAAGAAAACGTTTAAGTAGTTGCACGACAAATGAAAAAGGATACAGCATCAAAGGAGATCGATTCCGAGGAATTCCACGATCTATTTTTCATCCTATTCCATTTTGGTTCCCTCCGACTGTGCAATTTGGATCATACAGAATCTCCTGCAAGCGCTTTAATTGATCTGTTGTCTTTATTACCGTCAGCATTATTGAACAAGCAACGGTGGTCAAAGATGACAAGTCCAAGCGGCTCCCGATCGTGCGTAAATCAGTGGTCGGGAGGAGGGGACTCACTCTCCACACACCCACCTCTAAATCCCTCTCTAAACCAGAAGCGAATCACCAGGAAGGCCATGCACCATATCAGTAATGTCTGTCAATTTCCATTGAAAAGAAGAATAGCCAACTGGATCCAGTATTTAAAAGCAAACCTTTACAAATGAAAGGAATGAATCTAGTACCTACACAACGTAAGAGATTTTTATGGGTCGGCTATCCCAAACTTTCCTACCTTTGTAAAGGATGTAACTTTACTGAGTCAATGTTATAACTTTCCCATTGGTAGAGTGCAAAGTACGTCTAGTAATTATGAAAGAAAAATCCACCGATGACAGACACGATTAGTGGATATGCGTGCATACGTACTGACGTTCAAAAATGCATATATATATATATATATATATATACATATTAAAAATTTGTTCGCTGTTTCTAGCTTTAGCGCGATAGCGTCGGGAACAGACGAAGAAATGGCCTTATTCGCTCACATCCTTTCTGTAGCTGCCATGTACAACGCACAGAAACCACAGCCCCATATCCATAATCAGACCTCAAAGACCTTGTCGTGGTTTCCCCTGACCGCTTCATATATCCTGATTCATTTCATTGACAGCACGTCGCCTCCTATATGCCACATCGTCCCATTTCACCTTATCCAGTGCATTCCTGCGGTGAGTGCTACACTCTAGCCCTGCCTGGTAGAAAAATATTGGCATAGGAAAAGAATGTCCAAGAGATGGGACCACCATGAGTCTGGAACTCTCCTTTCCTATACTGAGCAAATAAGTAATTACAAATGGGTAATTATACATATAAATCAATAGACAGTTGGTTACATCAGCCCTTCGACTGTCATCGTAATTATCAGCCATGCTCGAGTCTTCACGAAATACAGCTTCAGTCTCACTCTTACACTGGTGGCAACACTTTCATCCGTGTAACCAATATTCTGTTCCCAGTTCTGGGATATACCATCCTCAACATACAACGTATTATTCCTTTTCTCCTCAGTCCTTCCATCTTACATAGTTTACTCGTATTTACACCACTACACGTAGCAGTGTCAGTCGTTCTCCTTTCTTGTTCTTTTTTTATCATCATCCTGACCTTCACTATGCCGGGCTGCAGAGGTACATAATTATTGCACACTCTCCGTAGTATCTCAAGGCACCACTCCTCCCACCTCCTATCTCTCTCTCTCTCTCTCTCACTCCCTCTCTTTCTCTCCGCCAGACACACACACACACACACACACACAAAGGTCAGTACTGAAGGGCTGCCTCCCTCGCCATCACCACTACCACCACCGTCATCACCCACTCTCCAACCACTCACACCACCAACGCTCACCACCACCAGGTACACCCTGCCTATCTACACACTGGCATTTGCCAGGAGATATTGAATGATTCTAGTTGAAATTGAGGAGGATTGTAAACCTGTCAATCAGCCCGAATGTAACGTATAAATATATCTTTTCTACGGTGATTTTTGTTTTGAATGCCATCGGCTTTAGCTCATGAATTTGTAACAAAGTGTGAGTATTCGTAACCTAAATAACAGTGGTTCTCTGGACATCAACAATCTAATGGAGAGGAAGCAAGTCGAATACTATTCCATCACTTCTCTGAAACAACACATTTCTTCATTACGTACTGGATACCTCAGAAAAACAATGTTGTTACATAAGTTTCTGTGATGGAAATCTTACGTCAATAGACATCAGGTTATGGAGACAGTGATGTTATACGGAATGTCAGAAATACCTCTGAACGTTCGATGCAAACCTGCTTTAATTTCCATCAACAGATATTACAACACCGTTCCAATGTATATATATAAACATTTATTAATATTCATATTTATA
>JAUUDW010010119.1:0-10215 GCA_032361385.1 Panulirus guttatus | reverse complement strand
TGGCATGATAATCAGCTCCGTGCGAGGACAAACTCCCTATCACGGACAGTGGTCTGGGCCGCGTGACCATCTTGCGATTTATCCCATATCCTTGCTCAAAGAAATCTTGCTAGGAGGGTTTAAGGCTCAGAAGGAGGGTATTAGGCTCAAGTGGAGGGTATGAGGCTCAGGCGGAGGGCATAAGACTCAGGTGGAGGGTATCAGGCTCAAGTGGAGGGTATAAGGATCAGGTGGAGGGTATAAGGCTCAGGTGGAGGACATAAGGCTCAGATGGAGAGTAATAGGCTTAGGAAGAGGGTATTAGGCTCAGGTGGAGGGTATAAGGCTCAGGTGGAGGGTATTAGGCTCAAGTGGAGGGTATAAGGTTCTGATGGAGGGTATAAGGCTCAGGTGGAGGGTATGAGGCCCGGGAGGAGGGAGGTCGTGTTACTGGAGGGTACCACAGGTTATGTCCAGGGTGACCGGTGTGGCCAGGGCAGGAGGGAGGACCGGCCTGCAGCGCCCGCGGTACAGATCGTCATGGTTCAAGCCTGACTGACTCTCCCTCCATCTTGACGGTGCGCACAGCCCTTGGGTAGGAAGATCTGGTGTTTGCTGTTCATGTCAGAGGTCGCGCCATCACACCCAAGGATCTCAGTGTCGTCCTTCAGGCTCATGTCTTCTGCTCAAGGTCATGGTATATATCCTGGGTGAAGATATGCCCATATGACGGACGAGTCGTCATATACCTGGGATTAAGGTCGCACCGAGTGACATTTGCCGCGATGTGTTAATCCCATCCTCAAACTAATTATCATCAGCAGAGTCGACTTGCTGATGAATTTCATATATGCCACTTCACGCTCATCCTGAGTTGTGTGGGGCGACAGGAAGGTCTGCTGTGTGCTGGACGGCTCGGAGAAATTAATACAAACTCTTTCTTCTCGCCTTCTCTTCACCCTGCCCCTACCTCCCCCAACCCTCTTCAGGGAACACCGCTGCTGCAGATGTGTGGCTCCTCAGCAGCAGCAGCAGCAGGTGTTTAGCACCACCACCGTCATCAACTATAATCTGAAACCACGAAAATTCCCCCCACCCCCCTGTCGCTCGCTCCCCATTCCACCCTCATCGTATAAAAGGAATTCCTGTCATTCAGGTCAACGAGTGACCCTGCCCGGCCCCGCCACCTGCTGCTAAAGGGGATCAGGTGTTGCGCTAAGCCATCTGTCTGATGAGGACTCCGCGTAGCATGCTTGCTGCAGGTCATAAATGTACATATCTAGCCTACAGAGCATCATATCAGGAGAGAAAGTCAAAACGAAAAGAACAGGAGGTCATATATTTCGGTGGAGGTGAATACGGACGGCCAACGAACCTGTTCCTTGACTCAATAGCGGCTGGAGAGCGTCCGGTGGCCAGGCCGGCGGCAACCTGGTGGTCCCCGACACCAGTCACCTTTGGGACTTCACCACAACTTACCACTTCTCAGTAACCTTCCCAGCTGACGACAGACATATCGTACAGCTCATCGTCATGTATCCATGGAAATGAATAAAAACTTGAAAGGATTTATGTGTCAGTGTCAAACCAAGAGGATCCCAGCGGGGGAGTTTTGGGGCGCCACTAGGGAGCTCCGGAGGCCGTCAATAGCCTCGCGCGTGGACTGCGCTCCAGCCAAAGACGTTCTTATTCTTAGTCTCTTTCTTCCCCGTGAGACGCCTCCCCGGCCCGGCTCGCGGCCCTTGTCGGGTTGTTGTCGTCGTTATGTTGCCATTATATTCTTCCTCCGCCCAACAGGTATATCCCCGCCAGGTATGCTCTCCACACGCAGTATACCGGCAACCATATATATATACATATATATATATATATATGCTAAGGCACTACAATTGCTCACTTTAAGCTAAAGACAACCACAAGTAGTGCATCATAAAGCCGTTGGAACTAACACCAACCATGCTTTCAGGCACCAGTTATGCTGTACTTTATATCCGTCAGATGAGCCTCATCCTCTCCGTTGTTTCATATCCTTCACGAGCGCTGTTCCCAGCACCTGGTGCTGCAACGATGGCTGAGGTTACGACGTGCCTGTGGCTGGCAGAAGGAGCACCGGGGCTTCTCGTGCCACACTCTTCGTGAAGGATGTCCAACATCCACGTGGACACTTGCAGCAATGGAGGACCCGTTTGTTATGATACACCAGATATTCGCTTAGTTTATATTGCCTCTGGTTTAGTCAATCAACATTCTCTCTCCCTTTACCGGCAGGGAGGGGGGGTGACCTCCAGCGTTGCCAGGGTGACTCTCTAGCGTTACCAGGTATGCAGAAGTAGGGTGAGCCTCTAGCATTGCCAGGTCTGCTGGAGGATTTTTCCTCCAAATGATCTCTGACTTCCAAACTCTATAACCCTTTTACTTTGGAGCCGTCCTTGATGTTGTGATCTCCTGCTCCAGAGGAATATCAGATGTATTAAGATAAGACACGTACAGGGTCGGGTACAGATGATATGGCTGACGGGAAAGCACACTAGGGCGATCTTCCCAGGGGAGGACGCAACACCTGACCACACGATACACGCCACTGCCTCTTTCTCCATAAAAAGAAAAAAAATAATCGAATTAGAAAAAATAGTACTTTTGATTGACAAATTTTGTGGGGCAAGTTTGTCTCATGTGACGTTTACTTGATTCTCTCAATACACTTAATGGTTCGGTCTTGGGGCGCCGGGCCGTGCTGGACGCTTGGATGGCCATTGTGGGCTTTACGGCCAACAGCCCTAGGCCTAGTGTGGGCTGCCAGGCCACGTTTTTATATTTTTGGGTTTATGAGTTCTTGTGGGGGCGACCCGGGGATGCTTTTAACATTTTTATACCTGGTGGGGGCGATGTGTGGACGCGTTCTTGGACACTGACCGTGCATGTATTCTTGTGAGTTGGCTGGATATAAGAGATCAGTAAATGAATTACTATTCGTCTTAATTTTCTTCCAGTCTCGCAAGCCTTTCCAAGAAAGCAGTCGAGTACTCGTGATATTATAGAGACAATGCAGCAGACAGCCATGAGAGCCTCGCACTTAATGGTGATCTGTCTCCAGAGCCAATATACAAACGTCGACAAATAAAGATGTGAATAATACAGACAGATACTCGACAGACCATTATCTTGCCACGACTCACAACTCGTACTGACAATATTCTGTCTTCAATCAGCCGCTCTACAACAGAGAAAAAAATAGCAATATCTTCCTGATCTCCAGCTGCACGCTATTACTTCCTGCCTTATCGGTTGAGTGGATCATCCTCACTGTTTATCTATGCAAATACTTTTCCCTAGATTTGTCTGGTTCCAGGAAGCCTTCATAACGACCCGTCCGTCAGTAATATTCCCCGTCGCGACTCTCGACCCGCCACCGTCATAGACAGACACACCACCACCGTCTGGCATGCCGTCATAGTCATATATATGCTTACTCTTACTACAATTGTACGTATATATAGTCAAGTACTCACTGTCTCATCTACACAATCTCATAATATACACAATCAAAATGGTCTTGCAACTGTACTGAAGACGTAACGAGAGTGGAGGAAATATCGACTGGTGAGATGAGATGCACAACAGACATAACATCATCATGGATCCGTCTGCGTGTGAATTAGCAGAGAGACAGGATGGCAGGAGGTGCTGCACAAGTGTACACGTATGTTATTAATCGTGAATTACTTTACTTTATTGTAGTAAAACACTTCTCCATTGTATTGTATAGAAATTATATACACCCGATGGAACGTGACAATTATGGTGGCTCCACCAATCGTCTTCCGTCTGTGTGTCTGTCTGTTCGTCTCTCCATCTTCCATGGTCGTGAGTTGATCGTAACTTGTAACACGACCTTTAGTCATGATTTGGACAGACTAAATTAGATGTTATAGTTTGTTTCTCAACAACCAGAGAAATGTACAGCAGATCACAAAAGTATCTGTGCACAATATGCGTGAAACATTTGGGACCACAGTACGAAAGTCACTGAAATATTCGTGTCCGGCGTACCACATGTTGGTAGCAGTGATGTCGGGAGGTGCCAATAACGGCAACCTCCGATATTCCCTTGCTAACATAGAGCATATGTTATGTTTATATAAACAGACATTGTTCATACAGAATGAGACGTTGGCAATTCATCATGGGAGTAACGTGGTTCACATTGGTGGTTACGTATACAGGCCTTTCTTTGTGCGCCGGTAATGCCAGCAACGGCGTCATCTGCTTATGAACGCCACACACTACATCGACTCTCATCATGTGACAGTACACCAAACACCTCACGTGTCACGTTAAAACACATCACCTATGAAATGCAATGTGCGATAATCATGCATGGTTGATGAATTGGTCGGTGACAGGCCATCATTGCAATATGATTCGTTAGGCAAAATCATATGCTCTATTACGCTATGGCAATATAATACTATATTTACAATATATTACGCTATGGCAATATAATACTATATTTACAATATATTATGTCATTTGTTCAGGGAAAGAAAAGTTTAACTGATGTTGAACAGCGTATCCAAAACGTACCACATCATGGTGGTTTTACTGATAATTAACATTTCATAAGAACATAAGAAGTGAGGACGCTGCCAGGGGCCTAATGGCCCATGCTAGGCAGGTCCTAAGTCCGTCCACCCTACAACCAACCGACTGATCCCATAAACACATCCAACCTTCCTTTAAAGCAAACTGAAGACCTAGCTTCCACTACTGTACCTGGCAACTTATTCAATAAATCTACTACCCTATACAAGATTATAGGTCCAAAATCTGTAGAGCAAGAGCTCAGTGATATGGTTAATATAGGTAGACAGCTTCATTATCAAATGCATATTTGGAATAAATGCCAAGACATAGCAAGGAAGAAATTTTACACTTCCACAGCTTAGACAGGAAGATAATGAAAATAAAATCTTAACGTCTTCATGAAAATTACGGTTATTTTCTATATGCCAATTAAAGAAAATATGAAAAAAACAGCCCAATAAAGAACAACCCTGAAGCCATACCTGGATTTGTATTCAAGATTAAATGTGAAATCTATTACGTTGTTCAGACAGGATAAAGCTCAGGCTAGCTAAAGTTTACCAGCATAGATATAGTTTTAGGAGTGGTCAAGAAAATTGTGCCTTGCTTCAACATAAACCTGAGGAGGACCATCACGCTGACTGCAGCAGTGCTTGCTGCACTTCTAAAGATAGGTCTCCTTTAGAGTGAAAGATACTAGAATCTTGTGTAATTTCTAAAACTTATGATGAAAACATAATTATATCACACGACCACTTTCACAGTGATCCATTAATATCAGATTTGATATGTAAAAGGCTTTTGCTCAGCTGAACTGCAAGGACTTGTGTCAATCATGTATGTAAAAGGTTCCTGTCCGATTGACCTATTATAAACTAACTTGTCAGTCACACTTAATCAACCCGACACTGACCTGAGTTTCTCCTGTATATTTCACTTGTTACCTTATCTTTCTGTCAGTTTGCCTGAAGATGTGATAAACGAAAGATCTTGCTATTACACTTTCATTTATCCTGTGGTTTATCTGCATATATCCATACCTATCTATCTATCTATCTGTCTGTCTATCTATCTATCTATCTGTTTATCTCTCTATCCATCTATCTATATATCGAACCCTAGTGTGATGATAGGAATATTTAGAAACACTACCTGTCGAACCATTATTTCTATATTGTTGTAGCCGTAGTCATGTCAATCCACACAAACCATTTTTAATTCTCTGTTAACGTCTGTTGCTTCCCCATGCCATCTTCTCCAAGACCCACACATTTCTCCCGGAATTTTCATGAAATCCTGAAATGCAGAACGGTAAAAGGAAAAAAAACTGCTTGTCCTCGAATCTCAGCCAAGATTTTACATCTGACTGAACTCTAGAAACGTCTGGGAAGAATCATCCACGTAGGCAGTTCCTCAAGAGATCTGGACAGATTTGAATTTCGTAGAGTTAGATGTGGACCCGTGTGGCAGGCGCTCCACCACAGCACAGCTCAGTGGCGTCTGTGTGGCGGGAAGGTGGTTTGTGTGGGTTGGTAAGATCGTGGTGCTTTTGAGGTAAATGACCAAGTATCTTTGAGCGGGTTGTCTTTAAGTGGTTTTTTTGAATGCCACGCTGGAATACGACTGTCTGTGAAGCGATCACTTTTCATCGACCTGTAAGTAAAGCCCGAAGAACCAGTTCCTTTAGGTCTTAAAGCATGGTAGAAGATGGGATTTATAGCCCCCATTCCCCTTCACAATGGGAGAAGACAGACTGAATTGTCCTCATGGCAGCTGAAGACCTCTTAGTGCTCGTCTCGTCCATCTGTCAGCAATTTGTTCCTAGTTCCTGAGGGCGAACCTGTTTTCCAGTCCAACGGAGGAAGACACGGTCAGTCCTTTCGGTTTAAGGGAAGCGAGTAGATTTACGTGTTCTTTTCCTCGTCTCTTCCTCTCGCTGGGTGACAGCTATGTAAACGAGCTCTGGGATACTTTGTCTTGTTATATCAGCTGATCAGTCATCTCTGTTCATATCTTCTTGGCACAGTCGAGGTTTCCCATGGATCGAGGTGACATTTCCTTTTACAGTCTTTTGTTTTTCTACGCTCGTATGTCAAGCTCATACCGAAAGAAGAGCTGTCTATCCTTCCATCGTTTATGCACAGTTTTGTGGTTTTTAGCACTGTCGAGGGCAACAGTCATCAAGAAAATAAAACTGTCCGTCTCTGTTACCTTATATATTTCCTTTCCTATGTTGAACGCTTGAGAACTGAGGGTGCTAGAAAGCAGCCTTCAACGTGCCATCCTTGTCTTCGAAAACACTAGACGCCACAAAGCTGTAAACTCACGGCAGGTGGACAGGAAGTCGTTCTTGCGGCAGAAGGGTCAACAGACGACCATAGCGATGCACAAGACTAATAGAATTTAGCAGCTTAATTACACGAGTCAAGCACAAAGCGCTCGTTACCCCTCGTAACTCTGATATCCCTGATATCTCTTGCTGTCTTGCATTTTCTGCTTATGACATTTTTTTTCTCTTTTTGTTTGCATATTGACTTATTTTCCTCTTTAAGCATAGATGATTGCCAGTTGACCGTCGAGTGGTTTGTGAGTTTCGACTTTCGTCACATCTGCGGGTTGATAGGTTTGCGGGTATCAGCTGTTGACGGGATATCGATTGTTAACAGGTCTGCGAGTTTCGACTGTCGACCGTTCTGCATGTTTCCACTATCGACATATCTGGCGGGTTTTGAGTCTCGACAGGTCTGCGTGTTTTCGAAAATCGACAGGTTTCACGGTTCGACTGTCGACAGGTTTGCATGTTTCCTGTCACCATCTGTACATTTGCCTTGCTAGTGTATGCTTCTTGCTTCCTGTTCCACCACGTTATGAAATGACATGATTCATCCACGTAGGAATGGTGGACTCATTTAATCCAAGGAGATTCGAGTGGGCACTTAGTTCTGTCTCGAAACAGAAAACTCAAGTGGGAACTGAAACTCCCTCAAAACAGATGACTCGAGCATGCACTGATACAGTTCTGAAGGAGAAGACTCGAACGGGAACTTAAACTCTTTTGAAGCAGAAGAATCGAGTGGTCACTGAAACTATCTCGAGTCACACGACTCGACTGGGCACTGAAAGTGTTTCGAAGCAGAGGACTCGAATGGACACTGAAACGAAACTGTCTTGTAACAAATGATTCGAATGGGAACTGAAACTGTCTCGAAGCAGAAGATTCTTTCATCGGGCAGAATGGGATTAGGAAGTAGGATACTTGGGCTGCGAGGGACTTCATCATGTGAGTCAACCTTTAGTGTGTGTTTGGTTAACAAACAATTCGCATTTAGTAGCTAATTCATCCTCAGCTGGGGAGTCGATCTGAACGAGCTTTGGCAGCGATACTGCTGCTACTCCTGGAAGGAGGTCTCCTCTCCCAGAAGTCGTATTGCAGGGAGAACACCAGAGATGTGCCCATTGTCCTCCGTCCTCTGTTCACAGATTGCTTCCGGACATCTAGTGCCAATAAGCTTTTGCGGGAAGTATCGACTTCTTGTACATCCCCGGCGTGTGATAAGTCGCAGTGCACTTCCCCTGTCATAAGTCTGGGGACGCTTTATGTGTTGTGTCGTCCCTCCTTCGCTACTAGGGCGTCCGCCTGACTGACTCTCAGCAGCCCTATACGGGTGAGGCAAGTTGCTAATCTGAGTCTTGGCAGGACGGGGCCTTGAAAAAAGTATGTTTGGAGTAAACGAGATGGAAGTGTGTGACAGTATGTGCATAATCGTTACAGGAAAGGAGCTGGGCAAGTAGTACCTTACGTATGACGTAAAACAGTTTGATGAATATTTCCTTATCCATGTACACCTGGTAGCCCTAATGTCAGGAGGGTGCCAATTGGGCTACTGGCTACATATCCTGTCAGATATTCAGGGAATTTTATATGTTTATACGAATGATATATAATGTTATAAAGCGGTGAGACTGTCGTCTGTATAGCACGCGTCTCGGCACGTGGCCCAGTCCACCCACCCGTTGCTGCTGCTGCTGTGTTGGGAACACCACCAGCTGGCGGGCAATATGACCAACGCCGTAGTCCTCATTCCGGAGGGCTACAATAGCCCCTATGCCTGTTGCCCGGGAGGTGTCCATCGTGACTGGCATGCATGACCACGACACTGGCGGCCGACAGTGACTGTGTCAGCTGGAATGCCACAGCGTGTGTGGCGCGCGTCCCACGAGTCGGTTAATGAAACTGTGAACGGCATCTCAGGTGTGGCAGCGTCGGCTGTGTGGTTCACACCTAACCACAGCCAGGCATACCAACCGTCACCCCACACCACAGGAGCTGGTCCAGTCATTGAGGGAGGCATCGGACCAATTGTGCTCCCATACTCTTTTTGACCAAGTGTCCATTGACTATTTTCCTAAGGTGCGTAATTACCTACTTGTACTGTATGGGGAGAGAGTTCTACACTTATGGGACACCACGAGTATAGAACACACACACACACACACACACACACACATACACACACACACACACATACACACGCAGACCAGTCTAACCCAGGTACCTATTATGGTCTAGCTCCGAGGGGAGGATGAGCATCTGGGTTAGGTGTGTAAGCCTTCATAATCTTACGTCCATTACCATGTGCAGTGTACAGTGAGTTAGAGCTAAGTAAGCGTTGTTAAAAGACAAATGACCACTGAAGTAAGAATCCTGTCTGGCAGGTAAACAAGCTTTGAAACAAGCTTGGAAGAGATGAAAGCTTTCAAGGCAGCTGGAGAGTAAAGCAAGAAATGACAAAATTGGACGTAAAGCAAACCTGGAAGTGGAACAAGCCTTGACGACAGTCTACAAATGAAACGACCCGTGAATGATTCCAGAAGCATGACAGACCCTGATGCTATTCTGGAGGTGAGGTAGACCTCGTAGCCTTCCTGAAATCGAAGATCTTGAAGCCATTCCGGAGGTGAGAGAGACCATGAAGCCATTTTGGTAGAGACAGAGACCTCGAAGCCATCTGGAAGGTAAAAAAAAGCTTTAAGCTATTCTGGAATTGAGAGAGTCCTTGAAGTCATATAGGTTGTGAAACAGACCGTGAAGACAATAATCTGAAATTGAGAAAGGCATTAAAATCATTCTGGATATGAGGCAGACATTGAAACCATTCTAGAAATGAGACAGGCACCGACGTCATTCTGGAAGCGAGGTGAACGCCGAGAGGCCAGCCTAAAAGTGAAGCAGGAAATGAAGGCGGCGTGAATGTCAGCGGGCACGGTGGAGGGGTGAGGGAACTAAGCCTCAGATCCATCCCGGAAGTAAAGCCGAACTGGAATTCCTCCTGGAGGCGATGCCGCCCTGGAAGCCGGTCAGGCTAATTAATTAGTCGAGTCCTAAGTGTGGGTCTGGAAGCCACAGGACTTCCAGGAGAGCCTTGGGGGTGAGGACTTATATCCCCTCGTCGCGGATGGAAAAGAGACCTTGGGTTCCCCTTCCAAGCAACCCTCCTGCCAACCTTCGACATGCATGGTTGATGCATGGAACGAAGGAATTCTTGTTTTTCCTTCCTTTTTCTTTTCATGGACAAAATGTCAGTGACTTCTTTTTTTTCATCGCGGGAAGACAAAATCTTCCTCGAGGATACACTTCCTTTGCCTGGGGTA
>JAUUDW010010108.1:0-10215 GCA_032361385.1 Panulirus guttatus | reverse complement strand
CACCTGCACCCTTTTACAACTCCACACACCTGCACCCCTTCACAACTCCACACACCTGCACCCCTTCACAACTCCACATATCTGCAACCTTACACAACACTAAGTATTATTTTCATCTTCCAGGCTCTCAGTGTTATCCTCGTTCTTCAGGCTTTCATTGTTAGCCTCATCCTCCAGGCTCTCAATATAATCCTCATCGGCAGGCTCTCAGCATTATCCTCATCCGCCAAGCTCTCAGTATCATCCTCGTCCTTCAGGTTCTCAATACTATCGTCATCCTCAAGGATCTCACTGTCATCCTTGTCCTCCAGGTTCTTAACACTATCCTCATCCTCTGGGCTCTCAATGTAATCCTCATCACCAGGCTTTCAGTATTATCTTCACCCTCCAGGTTTTCAGATTGACCCTCATCCTGTGAGGCTTTAAGCATTATCCTAATTCTCCAATCTCTTAGTATTGTCCTCTCAGTATTATCGTCACCCAAAAGGTTTTCAATATCATCTTCATCCCCCAGGCTCTCAGTACTATCCTCATCCTCCATGCTTTCAAGTTTATTCTCATCCTGAGGGCACTAAGCATCATCTTCTTCCTCTAAACTTTCAGTGATAACCTCTCCCCCCAGTTACTCAGTATAAACCTTATCCTTCTGGCTCTCAATACAGCCCTCTCCAAGCTCTCATTAGTATCCTCAGCCTCCAAGCTCTACGTTTAACCATCATCCTCTTGGCTGCTCGTATTATCCTCATCCTTAATAACATACGTATCATCCTCATCCCCCCTATTCGCATTATTATCCTCATCTTCTAAGCTCTTAGGATCATTCTAATTTTCCAAGCTCCCAGTACTATCTTTATACTCCAGGCTCGTAGTATTATCCTCACCCTCCAGACTCTCAGTATCATCCTTATACCACAGTTTCTTGGTATTATTTTCATACTCCAGTTTCTCAGTATTATCCTCATCCTCTAAGCTCTCAAAATTATCCTCATCTCAAAGGATGTCAGTATTATCTTCATTTCCCAGTCTCTCAGCACTAACCTCATTCTTTAGGATGTCAGTACTATCATCATTCTTCTGGGTTTCAGTATCTTCCCTACCCTTCAGGCTCTCAGATTTATCCTCATCCTGCAGGCACTAAGTATCATCCTCATCCTCCAGGCTTTCAGTATCATCTTCATCCTCCAGGTTCTCAGTGTTGTCCTGATCCTCCAGGCTCACAGTATTATCCTTACCTTCAAGGCTCTCATTATTATCTTCATCATTCTAGCGCTCATTATCCTCATCTTCAAAGTTTTCAGAATTACTCCTAATTTTCAGGCATTCAGTATTACACTCATCATCTAAGATGTCAGTATTACCCTCATCGTCCAGGCTCCTAATATCATCCTCATCCGTCAGGTTCTCAAGAGAAACCTCATCCTCTAGGTTCTCAGTATTATCCTCCTCCTTCAGCTTTAGCAGTATTATCCTCATCCTTTAGGCTTTCAGAATTACACTTACTCTTTAGACATTCAGTACTATATCTTCCTCAGGTTTACTATTATCCTCATCCTCCAGGTTCTCAATATTATCCTCATCCTCCAGGTGTTCAGTATTATCCTCATAATGCAAGTTCTCACTATTTTATCATCTTCTAGGCATTCAGTAGTATTCGCCTCCAGTATTATCCTCGTCTTCCAAATTCTCGATGCTATCCTCATCCTCCAGGCTCTCAGTATTATCTTCATCCTACAAGCTCTCACTATCATCCTAATGCTCCAGACTCGCAGTATCATCCTCATCTTCTAGTTTCTCAAGAATATCCTCATCATCCAGCCTCTCATTATCTTCATTTTCTAAGTTTCCAGTATCACTCTCAATACCCAGGTTCTCATTTTCGTCCATAATTCCCAAACTCTCACTATTATCCTCATCCTCCAGGCATTTAGCTCTATTCTTATTCTTCTGGTTCTCAGTTTTGTTTTCATCCTCCATGTTTTCAGTATCATCCAGATCTCCTACAGGTTCTTAGCATTATTCTCATCAAGGCATTCAGTATTATCCCTATCCTCCAGGTTCTTAGCATTATTCTCATCCTCTAGGCATTCAGTATTATTCTCATCTCCAGGCTTCCAGTATTAATACTACTCTTCCTCCATGCATTTAGCATTATCCTTATCCTCCAGTTTCTCAGTATTATCCTCATCCTTCAGTTTCTCAGTATTATCCCCATCTTCCACGTTCTTAGTATCATCTTCATCCTCCATGCATTCGGTATTTTTCTCATCCTCCGAGTTCTAAGGATTATTCTTATGCTCCCGGTTCTCAGTATTATCCTCATTCTCCAGGCATTCAGTATTATTTTAATCTCCCAGAATCTTAGTATTATCCTCATCCTCTAGGTTCTCAGCATCAACGTCATTCTCCAGGCTCTTAGCATTATCTTCGTCCTCCAGGTTCTCAGTATTATCGTTATCCTTTAGGTTTATAATTCTATCCTCATCCTCTAGGCTCTCATCGTTATCCTCATCCTCCATGTTTTCAGTATCATCCTTATCCTCCAGGGTCTCAGCATTATACTCATCCTCCAGGCTCACAGTATTATTCTCATCCTCCAGGTTTTCATTATCACCCTCACCTTCCAGGCTCTCACTATCATCATCATCCTACAGGCTCTCAGTATTATCCCCATCCTTCAGGTTCTCAGTATTTTACTCATCTTCCAGGATCTCGGTATCATCTTCGTCTAGCTTCTCAGTGTTATCTATATCCTCCAGGTTCCCCCTGTTATCTTCATCCTCCAGACTCCAAGTATTTTCCTCATCCTTTAGGTTCTCAAAAGTATCTTCATCCTCTAGGCATTCAGTATCATCCTCATCCTCGAGGTTTTCGGTATTGCTCTTATCCTCCAGATTTTCAGTATCATCCGCATCACCCAGGTTTTCAATATTATCTTCATCCTCCAGTTTCTCAGTACTATCCTCATCTTCCAGGTTCTTAACATCATTCTCATTCTCCTTGCTCTCAGTAGTTTCCTCATCTTTCAGGCTCAGTGTTATTCCAATCCTCCAAGATCACATTATTATCCTTCAGTCTCTCTACATCAACCGCATCGTCCAGGCCCTTATTACCCTCGTCTTCCAAGTTTCCATTATCATTCTCAGTTTCCAGGTTCTCAGTATCATTTTCATCCTCCAGTCTCTTAGTATTATCCTTATCCTCCAGGCATTCAGCATTATTATCATCTTAAGATACTCAGCATTATCATCATCCCCCAGATATCCAGTATTATTTTCATCGTGCAGGTTCTTAGATTTATCCTCATCCTCCAGCTATTCTGTGTTATTCTCATCCTCCAGGTTTCTAATGCTATCCACATCTTCCAGGTTCTCCGTATCATCTTCATCCTCCAGGTATTCACTAGCATTTTCATCCTCCAGATTCTCAGTATTATCCTCATCCTCCAGGCATCCAGTAATTCTCTCATCCTACAGGTTCTCAGTATTTTCCGCATCTTACAAGTTCTCAGTATTAACCTCAACCTTAAGGCAGTCAGTATCATGCTGATCTTCAAGGTTGTCTTTTCATCATTATCGTCAATGTTCTTGGAATTATTTTCATCCTCGAGGTTCTAGTTATTATACTCATCCTCTAAGTTTTCAGCATCATCCTCAACCTCATGGATTTTGATGCTATATTCATCCTCCAAGCTCTCAGTATTATCTTCATTCTTCAGGGTGTCAGAATTATTCTCATCCTCCGGGCTCTCAGTATTATTCTCATCCTACAGGCACCAGATATCATCCTTTTCCTCCATGCTCTCAGTATTTCCTCAGCCTACAGGCTCTCAGTATCATCGTCACCCTCCAGGCTCTCAATGTAGTACCATTCCTCCAGAATCTCAATATCATCCTCATTCCCAAGCTCTCAGTATCATCCTTATCCTTCAGGCTTTCAGTATCACCCTCATCCTCCAAGTTCTTAGTAGTAACCTAAGCCTCCAGGTTATACGTATCACCCTCATCTTGCAGGTTTTCATCATTATCCTCATCTTTCTGACTCTCAGTATTATCTTCATACTCCATGCCTACAGTATCATCCTCATCTTTCGGGCTCTTAGTGTTATCCGCATCATCCAGCCTCTCATTATAATCCTCATCCTCCAGGTTATCGGTATTATTATCATCAGCTGGTCCCTCAGTCTTATCTTCCTTCTTCAGGCTCTCAGTATCATCCACATCCTCCAGGCTCTCAGTATTACCCACATCCTCCAATGTCGTAGTATTAGACTCATCCTCCAGGTTCACAGTATTACTGTCATCTCTAGGTTTATGATATTATCCTCATCCTCCAGGCTCTGATTATTACCCTCATCCTCCAGTGTTCCAGAAAAATCCTCATCCCATAGGTTCTCAGCATAATACTCATTCTTCCAGCTTTCAGTATCATCCTCATCCTCTAGGCTCTCAGTATTAACCTCATCCTCCACTTTCTGAGTTTTATCATCATCCTCCATGTTTTCAATATTATCTTCATCCTCCAGATTTTCAGTATTATGCTCATCCTCCAGGTTCTCAGCAATACGCTCATCCTCCAAGCTTTCAGTGCTATCCTCATCCTCAGGTTTTCATTTTCATCCTAATACTCCAGGCACTCAGTATCATCGTCATCCCCCAGGATCTCAGTACTGTTCTCATCCTCCAGGCACCTAGTATCATCCTCATCCTTCACGTTCTCAGAAGTATCCTCATCCTCTAGGTTCAAAGTATTAGCCTCATCCTTCTATTTCTCAGTATCATCCTCCTCCTCCAAGTTCTCAGTATTGTCCTTATCCTCCAGGTTCTTAGTATCACCCTCAGCCTCCAAGATCTCAGTATGAACTACATCATCCAGGCTCTCAGTATAACCCTCATCACCCAGGCTCCCAGTAATACCCTCATTCTCCAGGCTCTCACTATTGACCTCATCCTCCTGGCTCTCAGTAATGACCTCATCCTCCAAGCTCTCAGAATCAACCTCACTCTTCAGGTTCTCAGTATTAACCTCATCCTCAAGGCTCTCAGTAATACAAAAAATTTCTGCGTGGTGTGGCAGTGTGTGGTGATGTGACGCGAAAACTAGTTGACCCAGTCGTCAAGGTCGTCAAGTAAAGATGGACGAAGAAAAGGTGGAAAAAAGAATTATGTAGGTTGTGACAGTAATACCCGGGAGGGCACACTCGCACAACCAGAACCCGGGACGCCATACTCCCACAGCCAGGACCCGGAACTCCATAATCCCATAGCCAGGACCCGGGATTTCACACTCCCACAACCAGGACCCGGGAATTTACACTCCTACAGCCAGGACCCGGGATGGCGCACTCCCACAGCCAGGACAATGGGACAATGGGGGATATTCTTTTCCGGTTTGTAGCATTTGAACACAAACGAAGAGGACTGAGTCAGGATCACACCTGCGGGGCTTGTGATGGAAACCAGCAGAACTCTATTTGAGCTTGCGCACTGACACACAAACAGACTAACTGACAAACAAAGGGTGGAAGTCAGTAAATGTAAGTGTTTCCCGTGTTCCAAACTGAAGGGAATAAAATGTTCAAAAAAAAAAAAGAAAAAAGAAATTGGTTGTGACCAACTGAGCGACAATATTCTCTACTCTGCCTTTCCCTGAAGTTAAGCTTTACTCGTCAGTCTTATTTTTATTTCATGCACATGACTTCAGGATATAAAAAGTAACTGTGTAGCCCAGTGATCCCTATATCCTTAGGACGATTGATGTAAATGATCCAGAGGATAAAACAGATTTGACTTTAAAGTATAATCGAACTTATACTAAAGATAATAAGTTAGTACTGAGAGTTCTGCAGAAAGTTATGATCTTATACAAACTGATATATATTTCTACATCAGTTGGATGCCACATCGCTCAGAGGGTTACCAAAAGCTGCCCGGAATATATCTTGCAATACGCTGATATCGTAGGTGTAATCTTCGACCTTGGAACTCGAACGAAGCCCCTTTATGACCAGCACTGACGAGGCAACGGCTGAGCAGGAAGGCGCTCCCGTTTGGGTATGGTGCACTGCAGAGCTTATCAGGTTCCCCTCCCTAGCGTAGGTTAGTGTCTTTTCCCTTCCACTGTACTATCATGATGGTAACTGATATGCAACCAACAAACTCTCTCTCTCTCTCTCTCTCTCTCTCTCTCTCCATATCACACATTTCTCTTGACGAAACATGACTTACTCGACTCTTTATTCTGAGTTACAAATTCCTACATCTTATCTACACCCTGCATATGGAAGTACGTCCGGGTAATGTCTCTTCGGCGCTGAGTCGAACTGTCATCACTGGTTGAGGTGGACTGAACAGTTTCCAGAGCCCTGTTGACCACCATCAAGCATCTGGAACCCACCTCGTCTTTTATCATCACTACTCCAAGACCTAGTCCAAGGGCTGGTCCATGACCTGGTCAAGACCTGATCCATGACCTGGTCCGAAACCAGGCTGTTTCTCTTTCCATATACGCAATATTCGAGGTCTCAGTTCCAGCGTCTCCTGTGATGACACCCTGTTTGCACTTCCTCACCTCTCCTCTTTAAAACTCCATGGTTACCTTCCCTCCTTCCTATCAGACTCTTGGGTATGTTTTTCATCCCATCTCTTCTCGCTTCTAGGGCGGTGATGTGCTTATTGTAAGACAACATCAGGTGTCGACTACCTGTATCGATATATTTGCTCCAGGTTTATCCAAATACGTATAAGCTTTAAGCTACTTAACCTCCTAGCATGCTTTCTTCACATCTACACGTGTATGGGGTGTCGATGTTAACCACAGATATTGACTTGTATTACTCGTGATGATCATAATGGGGTCGAAGTCCTTTCCTCTTCCCTCCTTATCAGTGTGAATTAACTATTTAAACATCCAACACGAATTTCTGATCATCACGACCATTCCTTAAACACATTTACTATTGTTTTTACCTCTGAACCTTCCCTCTATAGATAAGCTTTTTCTGTCCCTCAGGGTCTATTGAAGACAAACCTGTCTTTGTTATCTCCAAATGCTACATTCATCCCTTGTCCTCTCTCGATACACCAGCTTTGTTACTATGGGAGGTCTCAGTGGCCCTCCTTATCCTGACTGTACTTGGGACCAGCATTGCTCTGCTGGCTGAGATGTCTCCATCTGTGATGACCGTATAGCGAAGACCATTTTGGAAGGGATGGAGTCATCATTCCCTTCTTCTTCTAATTCCTTCTCCCTTCATTCATGATTTGTCTGCTCAGGCGTTGGTGTCCTTATGATCATGGAAAGAGCACATCAGGCAATAAAGTTCTTCAGCTGGCGCTCATTCCATGTTCATTTTGCTCGGAATCCCTGTGGCATCATCTGCAGAATCAAGCAACCCTTCATTCAGTGAAAGTGCACTGTATTAATCTTTCCTCACATGATACATCTCAGTAGTCCTTAACTAAAAGCATCTCTAATACGTTCTGCAGTTCATTTTTTTCCTCCTTTTAACCTCATCAACATATAGATAACTTTCTAACTGATAAAGCCATTCTTTTCGGTATCTTATTTTCCTTTAATTCTAATTGGATAATTTCACTTTCAGAGTCCTCCTCCCTGCTCACCTCCTTTCATTGAACCTCTGCCCTCTCATATATCTTCCTCGCTCAAGGTCTATCGAGAATTCCTCCAGCTGCAAGTGTACAGGGCGTCCAAATCGCATGCCTCCTCGGGTCCTAAGGGAGTGTACCTCTATTTCCGCTCCTTGCTCGCCTTTCATTTATGGTCCAAAGCTCAAATTTTCCCTTTTTCTTGTTTTCTATTTTTTTCATTTCATCCCATATAGCCACGACTGTGTCTTTCCCCGTACCACCTCGAGTGGTATGAATAATGAGAGTAGTCCATAAAGGTTCATTTTCTTTGGTGGCAATCAGGGCACAGATATTCTTGACATGTGTTAACTACACGTGCAATAGTGACCCCTCTCCCACCTTCTATGTGCATTGCTGGTGTGATGAACATCAGAGGAGGGCAGGCACAAGAACACCTGTTTTGTGGGTAAAGCACATACAAGTGCTTTAGAATGTGTGTGTTTATCAGGAAAAATAAACATTCGTCAAGGTATACAACTAAAACTTTTAATCCAAATTTAACAACAGAAAGCATAGCTGTTTTACTGAGACGGACAAAGTAATATGTGAATACAGGCTCACGTAGCCTGCACATGCCAGCCAGGCAACTCGTGCTTAACACGTGGTCCAGATGGCGTATCTTCTCGCAACCTAAGGTAGCGTGCCGCTGAGATAGCTCCGATCCTTGCTTGCTAAAACCTCATACTTGCTCATCATCCTGGATGCAAGCCTTGGTGCAGCCCTTCCCGAGGTTCAGAGACCATTTTAACATATATCTGATATATCATAACTGACCATCAGGTACAGATTGTAACAATGGAAAGTATAAGTGACACTCGTTTTATAATGTAGAAACGAAAACGCTTTGTCGTTGTTATGTATAATTCGTCTGTCCTTCCTCAGTCACAAAAGGTCCATTCCATACTTACCGGACTAAAGTTTGAAAAATTAACCAAAACTTATACCCTCTGTTTTCTTTAGTAATTATTCCCATATCGTGGGCTTGGGCAGTTTGCCAGAGGGGTATACAACACTTGGTTAACTAGCAGTAGACAGGTCAGACTTCAGTCATGTTTGCACTAACTCGCTGGTGCTGGTAGTTGCTGAGGCTTGTGTTCACTTCTTGTAACAGTTCACATTCCTGTTGACGCAAATCATAAGTCATTCACAAAAATAACATCATCATAAGGAAAGCCGTCAACCTAGGACTGAGGGGGTGTCTAGTCTCTTGGCTGGCGGACTTCATGACCGGACGACACTAATCGTCCTCTTTAGGGGAGCCACATCGGCATCACTACCCCTAACATGTGGTGTACCTTAGGGCTGCAAGGTGGGGCCGTTCTTCTTCCTCATCGTTATCACTGACGTCCTGAAGGACACAAACCACCCCTGGCAGTACGTAGACTCCTCCTTCCTCAGTTCCGTTACCAAAAACAACTCCCCTAACTTCATTTTCCTTTAGCATATCATCAACTTCAGGAGTGGACTACTGCCAACGAAGTCACCAGCAACGGCATCAAGTCTTTGATGATATACATCAACCTGGGCGCAGATAACATCCCGCTCCCTGACATCACACTAAGCCCTGACATCCCGCAGGTAGTCATCTCAGCACCATCATCAAATCTTCCTCATGCCGTCAGTACCTTCTCTGCCGACTAAGATAACTTGGCGTCCCGTCAGTTGAGCTCAGAAATGTCTGTACCGTATTCACTCAACTTAACCTCGTCTACGTCTCCCCCGCCTGGTCCTCCTCCTTAACAGATACACGGAGGGACCAGTTGGAAAGATTGCAGAAAAGGACATGCACAATCATCCAGGGCGCTTCTTACACCACTTAACAAGAGGGCCAAGTTTCGCTGGGCCTACACACCCTCTCCAACCAACACCGGCAGCTTGGCAATAAGTGAGAGATCAATTTGTAATGGTCCCTCACTACCAGGACTAATAGACGTATTATTGTTGTAATGATCTCTCACTACCAGAACTATTAGTCGTATAATCGTTTTAATGATCCCTCCATACCAGGAGTAAAGGCTGCATCATTGTTGTAATGACCCCTTACCACCATGACTTCAGGTAGCATTATTGCGTAATGATCCTTTCAGACCAGTATACTTATCATATCATTATTACAATGACACCTCACTACCAGGACTACTGGTCGTATCAATGTTGTAATGATCCCTAACTACCAGGACTTCTGGTCGTATCATTGTTTTAATGAACCCTGCTTTCCAGGACTACTAGTCGTATCATTGTTGTAATAATTCCTCCCTACCATGACTACTGGTCGTATTATTGTTGTAATGATCCTTTCGCACTAGAATACCTGTCTTATTACTGTTGTAATCACCAGTCGTGTGCAACGATTCACGGCAAAAAATGAGATTGTGATGTATTTAAGTGAAGTAAACATTGCCTGGTGAAGATGATGGTATGGAAGTCGGCAGATGGGGTCGAGGTGTTACAACGGCTGGTACAGACGGAAACCTTTGAAGCGACCGCGGAGGGTTCCATCCGGGCGACCCGGCTAATGTCAACACCATCTGAGAATCGCTTCAGTTTGCCAGTCAGTCAACTGACTTTG
>JAUUDW010010097.1:0-10216 GCA_032361385.1 Panulirus guttatus | reverse complement strand
GACCTTTCCATGGTTTAACCCTGATGTTTCACATGCCCTGGTTCATATATATATAACATCAATGAGATGGCCTTGATTAGAGCTTTAGTTACCTATGCCATCTCAGATAACAGAAAAAAATCTGCGTGTCCTGTTATCTGTGTGAAACACAGCAACTAGTGGATGTGTTTACATATACTCAGGTTTCTGTGCAAGCATTAAGCATTTCCATGATACTGGGTTAATTTACTGGTATATTAAAATTTTTTCTCATTCTTGATTGCCATTTCCCATGTTTGCAAGGTAGTGCCAAGAACAGTAAAAGAAAGGCCGCATTTGTTTACATCCATTCTCTAGCTGTCATGTGTACTACACTGAAACCCCAGCTCCCAATCCACAACCAGTCCCACAGACCTTTCCATGGTTCCCCCTGGCCACTTAACATGCCCTGGTTCAGTCCACTGACAGCAAACTGACCCCTGTAAACTACATTGTTTTAATTCACTCTATCCTGTGCAGCCTTTTAACCTCCTGCATGTTCATGCCCTGATCACTCAAAATCATTTCACTGCATCCTTCTGTCTCTAATTTGGTCTCCCCCTCTCTTTGTTCCCTCTAATTCTGACACATATATCCTCTTTGTCAACCTTTCCTCATTCATTGTTTTCATATGTCCAAACCATTTCAGTACACCCTCTTCAGCTCTCTCAACCAGACTCTCTTTATTACCACATCTACCTCTTACCCTTTTATTACTTACTTGATCAAACCACACCACATCACAATTTGTCCTTAAACATTTCATTTCCAACACATCCACCCTCCTATGCAAATCCTCATCTATAGCCCATACCTCATATCCATATAACATTGTTGGAACTACTATATCATCAAATATAACCATTTTTGCCTTCCCAAATTATGACCTCTCATTCTAGACATCCTTCAATGCTCCCAGACTCTTTGCCCCCTCCCCATCCTATGAATCATTTCTGTTTCCATATCTCCACTCATTGCCATGTACACTCCCCGATATATAAAACTTCACTTCCTCCAGTTTCTCTCCATGCAAACTCACACCCCATCTAACCTATCCCTCTACCTTGATAAATCCTAATAATCTTGCTTTATTTATACTCTCTCTCAACTTCCTCTTTTCATACACTCTCCCAGACTGTCACGAACTTCTGCAATTTCTCACTTAATCTGCCACTGGTGCTGTATCATCAGCAAACAACAACAGAAACACTTCTCAGGTCTCCGCATCCCCAGCAGACTGCATACTTGCTCCTCTCACAACCCCATCCATAAATGAATAAAAGAATCATGGTGAAATCACACACCCCTGCCAGAGATCAACCTTCACTTGGAACCATTTAATTTCTACTCTTCCTACTTGTAAACATGCCTTATACTTTTGATAAAAACTTCTCACTGTTTCTAACAACTTTCCTCCAACACCACAGATTCTTAAAACCTTCCTCAAAGCACCTCTATCAACCCTATCTCTTGCTTTCTCCATATCCATAAATGCCATAGGATTTGTATAATCCTAGTTTTCGCTAAAAATTTCTCACACAGATTCTTTAACCAAACATCTGTTATACTTTACACACATATTCAGAACCGTAGTATAACTGATCTGATATACTAATATAGGATGAGCATCCCTAGTCCGAAATGCTCCAACTCTGAAACTTTTAGATCAGCGACTTGACGTTACAAGTGGAAAATTCCACACCTAAACACATTATTTTCCCTTTATATTAATGGTATTTCATATTTTTTTTTAACTGTTCAATACCTATGTGTGGATAAGTGTAAGAATATTATTGCTTATCAGTAGCATATAAATTCAGAGTCAGTTATTGCTTATCAGTAGCATATAAATTCAGAGTCAGGAATGAAGGTAATGTCAAACAACCACAGATTATCCACATGGGCAGCTGAGGCTGTGACACCTTAGTTTCCTGATGGTAGTGTTACACAAACTTTGTTTCATGCTATATGTATAAGGTGTATGTGAAACATTAATGGATTTTGTGTTTAGGCTTGGGTCTCATCTCCAAGATACCTCATTATGTATCCATCATCCATCATGACAAATGTGGAAAACAGGATAGTATGGAAACAAATAGGTTAGATCTGAAACATACCTCAACGTTTCAACCACTGAATGGTTGAAATGTTGAGATATGTCTCAGCTCTGACCCATTTGTTTCCATACTGTCCTGTTATCTCATTATGTATGTGCAAATATTCCAAAATAAAAAAAATCCAAAATCTGAAATACTTCTGGTCCCACCCATTTTGGATAAGGGATACTCAACCTGTACATGCCAGAGATTTGGTAATTAGGTGGAGGTCGTAATTTTTCCCGTTTCTTTATGCTCGGCATTTGTGTGTGTGATATTTAAGTTTGATCTGAAGGCAAGTTACAGATATTTTACTATCATATGATATTCATAATCATGGTTTACATACTCTTATATTTACATGCATATACAGATGAGAAGTTTAAAGGGCTGCCTTCTAAAAGGTAAGCAGCACATGCTGAAGATGTGATTGGGAATACCTGGTTTACAAAGATAAGTATACATAAGTGAGTAGGAAAGATGGTCACTGGGCATTACTGGATTACATACTAATTTACAAATGTGCAAAAAATGATTTTTGGATGTAAATGTGCAGAGAAAGGAAGCTGATGGGATGTCTGATCTTTACCTTGGGGAGGCTGGGGTGAATATTTGTAGAGGTTTTCAGAAAAGAGGAAACATAATGGGTAAGAAGAGATTGGGGAGAGTAAGTGAGCTTGGAAAAGAGACTTGCATGAAGAAATACTAAGAGGAAAGAGAGATATATGGGCAGTACTGAGAGAGCGAAGGAGTGCAAATGATTGGGAGATATATTTGAGAAAGTGGCAGGTCAAGAGGAGGATGCAGGGGTTGGAGAAGAGGACAAATGTGAGTTGGGGTAAGCGATTATCAGTAAATTATAAGGATATTAGATGTTTTGGAAGGAGGTTAAGTGTGTGTGAAAAACAAGAGAACAATATGAGAAAATTGGTGGAGGGGGGCAAATGGGAAAGTGGTAACAGGTAATGATGAGGTAAGTAGGAAATAGAGTGAGTATATTGAAGGATTGTTGAATGTGTTTGATGACAGGGTTGCAGATGTTGGGTGTTTAGGTCAGGGTGGTATGTGAAGTGAAAGAGCCATGGAGAGTAGTTTAGTGAAGAGAGAAGAGGAGGTGAAAGCATTCCGTAAGATGAAAAGTGGCAAGGCATTTGGAATGGATGGTTCTTCCATTAGCCATCCATTAGCCTTATTAGCTGATCTTTAACAGACGAACTATTCTAAAGAATATTTGGAAATTATTGGATTTTACCTGCTCTGTCCATCACACTCTTTTCAAAGCTTCTTTGTCCCTCCCTTCTTATCCTGCTATACTTGTTCCTTGCTCTCTCACACCGTGTGAAAGCAGGCTGGCTGGAGTGTCACTATTCCTTCACCAATGCAAATCTTGAAGCACTCTTCCCTCTTTCTTAACATTCCTTCCATTTTCGAAGCTTGGAATACCCACATCCCTGCTCCTTCATGGTAAATTTCAAAGAACCTTTCACTACAATGCCTTGGTTCCTGGTTACCGAACTCCATTTCCCAATCTATGTTAATACAGAAACTGGTGAGGCCAGTGTAATTTCCACAACTAGTACATCTCATCTGGTCTTGTCTCATCTTTGCTCTTTTAACTATCTCAGTTACAACAGACAAATCTGCACATTACTTGATAGCTTTTCCTAACTGATGTATCATATACAATAATCTCAACCATGCTAGTACATGTGAAGAAAAGGTCTGGTAATGTTGGTGAATCAGTCCCTTTCATCCTGGTGTGCTCCCTGACATGTTGGTAAATGAAATTTTCCTGTAACAATCTAAAACTTGCATTTCCATGACTCCCTATCACCAGGAGAATCTGATTTCCCCTATTGTATTTCTTTACAATTGAAATCCACATTATCAGTACTTACCATTTCTAAAAAGTAGGTGTTTTACTGCTGCCTTTACCAACCTAACAGCTCGTTCATAGTTATCATTGTATATTTGTTATGGATCATTGCAATTCTTTGAAGGGTTTACAAAATACTACTACCAGGCATTTCTTTCCTATTGTTATTCTTCCCATTAAGTGCTGTCTAAATGGGCCATCAGCCACTATTCCCTGACACTTATGGTTACCTTAATTAAGAGGGCCAAATCCCGCCTATCTTTGCCTTCTCTTTCCCTCTTTACTATCATGTACCCCTCTGAGCAGAAAAGGTTAGATTTTATCTTTATATTAAACTTTGTTTCCACAACCCCAACAATATCGAGCATATTTTCCCTAAAACAATCCCTAAATATCTTTTCTTTACCTCATTTGGTTTCTCCCGTTTCTTTTTTCATGCCTGTATTCTTTACTTTTCTTCCTCTCTTCCCATGGCCTATCACATTTGATGAAAACCCCATTGAAGTCTGCCTTATAGTTTTATTACAACCACCAATTCTTCTCTTTTCCTCTATCACTGAATTTGCATTTTGCAGTTAAACAGACTCCAGTAATCTTTTAATGTGTACTTCTTCTTTCTTTCCCCTTTCCACTTTATAAGGTGTATGACCTTCATCCAACCCAAAAATAATTAGAAGTTTCCATCTGTCAACCTCCTAGTTTATCGCCCTCTCTAATTTTAATGCCATCCACTTTATGGGTAAGTCCAATGATTTTTATTAATCAGCCTCTATATTTCTTGCTAGCTCTATAATCTCCACTTTTGCTAAGAAACACAAATCCTGGATGCTTATACTTTTAAAAATTTTTCAATCATTGGACCATAAATTTTCCTGGATGCTCCGTATACAGCTTCACACAATCTCACGAGCTTCTCTGTTACAATGTATCCAAGTCCCTTTCCTACTGCACCATTCATCATGTTCAGAATCCACAGAGAAGCCTCAGACTCTGTTCCTTCTCCCTCTATTAGCCCACTACTTTCAAAAGTTTCTGTGGCTCGTGTTCAGGCAATCTAACCTGTTTAACATACTCTAAAGACATCGAGAACAGCCCCTGTCAACCTTTCCTGCTCCCTTACCATTCTACTTTCTTTCTTCTGGTTATGCACCAAATGATTTCTTTCATCTAATGTGAATCTGTGTTTATATTCTCTTATTCAACATCTTTATCCTTTGAGTTCCTCTCTCACCTCATGACATCCTTCATGATCCTTGAATTGATTCTTTGGTTTTTCTAACTATTACTTTAGTTAATTTGTGGACTTGCTTTTTAACAACTTCTTGTAACATTTCCAAACATTTGTTCTCACGTTTGTTCCACCATCTTTCCCCCTTTGACTTTTCCTAGTGTGTGTGTGTTAAAGTACCTATTTGTAATGTATAGAGAGGAAATTTTGTACTCATGGGGCCCCATCTCCTGAACATTCCCCACTATCACACTTCTTAAATTCATGTATGCTGTCTGCATTAACCATGTCCTCAGTCATTCTATTTCATTTTTATTCTATAAAAGTATTTCTTTGCATCTCTTTGAACAAGATTATTCCTTAACTTCGTTATGCTCTCTGGTTGCTCTATCTTTACATCTCTCAAAGAATTGTTTCCTGTCTACATCATCAATCTGTTTTAAAGTTTTAGATTGTTATCAGGTCACCCCTCATTCATTTCTCTTCCAAAGTGAGAAAAATTTAAGCTTTATCCTTACCCTGTAACTTGGTTCTTAATTTTAGTTCCAACTTTGTTGCCCTCCTCTCAAGCTTCTCTATTAGCTCTATGTCCTTCTTTAGGAGAATTAATTAAACTTGAAAGCAACATTCTAATTTTGGCCTTATGTAGGATATGAGCATATTACTAACTATTTCCATATCCATATACCTGAAAGTTATTCTGATAATTACCTGAAGACAGTGGCAGTGGCAATATTGTAACCAATGAGATTAGGAGGTGCTGCTACTGTGGTAGGCTTAGAATTGGGAAATATTTCAAATTTCAGTACCTCACGGGGATACTCTAGTATTTTCGAGTTACCAAGTATCACCCTGCCTTCTCATGCTACCCTCATTATCATACCCTTTGGGGTGGAACTAAAGGGGGAGGTGTTGACCAACTCCATCAGGATAATAGCAATGGTAGTTTTCCTTTTAAGTACAGACAAACACTTGAGGTGTACTGGGTGTTTAGTTTTTCAGACAATATGAGAGCCTTGCTACCTCTAGGGAGCACTGCGCTGGAGTTGCCTTCTGCCAGTGGCCTGTTAAGGATGAGGCACAAAACGCTAAGATGTGACACTGGAGCCTACCAGTTATGCCAGGGAATAAATGGGATGAGCGACTAAGGGTCATGACGCTGAATGTAAATGGGATTACTGGTGAGAGTAAAAGAAAGGAGCTTGTGGAGTTTTAAAGTTATAGCTTGGATGTGCTGGGGACTGAGGAAACCCATATCCTTGGGAAGGGTGTATGGAGTGAAAACAGAAATGAATGCATGTGATGGAAGGGCACAGAAGGAGGAGTAGTATGGACAGGAATGAATGAAAATTATCAGGGAAGAGGGAAAGAAGGATGTGCAATGCTACTATCACCAAGGGTATGGGAGGGTGTTACTGAGCATGGACGGAATGGATCAAGAATAGTGTGGGTGAAAGGAAAGATTTGAATTGTGAAGTATGCACGGGTATGTGTGTATGTGCCTGTGCACATGAAGATGCCGTGAGGTACAGATGAAATGAAGCATTTCTGAAGTTTCCGTGAGGTACAGATGAAATGAAGCATTTCTTAAGTTTGAAAAACTATATAAATGTTTTTGAGAATGAGAGAAACATGGTTGTAATGGATGATAAGAATGCAAAAGTGGGATATGAAGAAATTGGAAAGATAGTTGGTAAGTGGGGAGTGACTGGAATAAATGAGAATGGAAGCTATCTTTTGGATGTCTGTGGTGAGAGGGGATTACTCCTTAGAAACACCTTTTTGCAGCACAAAATGACCCACAGGCATACATGGATGAAAAATAATTGACTATGTGGCAGTGGATGAAAGAATGAGAGAAAGGCTGTGCTAGATGCTAGAGTTGTGAGAGGATTCTATGGTGACTCTCCATTTAGCAGTTCTTGTGGGGATGGGGATCAGGGAGAAGTGGAGGAATGGTGTAAGGAAGAATGGAGAGGTAAAAGAGTCAGCAAGCGAAAAGATGAACCTGAAAAAATGCAAAGAGGAGTATGAAAGAAGCTTGACCAAAAGTTTAGATAGAAGTGCAATGAATACAGTCATGTGTGAATGAGGTGTTTAAAATGTTTAGAGAAATACTATTAAAAGTTGTACAATAGTAGTTGGATGCAAAGTCATGAGATATAGGAATAAAAAGGGCAATGCATGGTGGACGGAAGTGATTAGAAATGCTGTGCATCGGAAGAAAAAGGCATATGATAGATTGCTTGAAAGGAATGTACCAGTGGAAGTTCAGCAAAGGAATAGGGAAGAATATAAGATGTGCAAGTGGAATGTTAAGAAGCTACTTATGAAAAACAAAAGAAAGAATAGATAAAGATTTTGGAAGAAAGTTGAGTGGAAAAAATTGGGATAACATGAAATTGTACTGGAAGGAGGTGAAAATGTTAATCTGAGAAGTAAAGAAGGGAAGGGGAGTTGCTGAATCAAAAGGAGAAAGTGAAAGGCAGATGAAAAGAGTATTTAGAAGAACTGATGAATGTGGGAGAAGGTGAGGCAGAAATGTTACATGCATGGCTATGGAGGATGGAAGGAATGTGATGCAAGTGCAAAGGGCCTACAGCAAGAAGGGAGACAAAAGGGACAATAATGACGATGAAGGGAGGAAAGGCACCTGGAGTGGATGGGATTACAGCTGAAATATGGAGGAGAAAGTGTGACAGAGTGGATGCAGCTATGTAATTTAGCATGGAAACAGAAGGTTGTGCCTGAGGATTGGGTGAAGGCTATTATTGTTCCTCTATTCAAGAGAAAAGGTGCTAATGATGTATGTAGCAATTATAAGAGAATAAGTCTGTTAAGTATACCAGGAAAAGTGTCTGCGAGAATGTTGACTGATGACATGATGGAAGTGACTGAATGCAGAATAAGTGAGGAGCAAGGGGGTTTAGGAAAGGTATGGAATGTATGGATCAAATATTTGTGGTAAAGATGAACACGGAAAAGTATTTAGTGATTGGTAAGAAGTTGTATGCAGGTTTTGTGGATCTAAAGAAAGCATACAACAGCGTCAAGTGGAATGCATAATGGGATACATTAAGGGTACATAGGGACAACTGCTGGATGGTGTGAAAGCCTTCTATAGAAGAGCAATTGCACATGTAAGAGTGGATGGAGAGTTGAGTGGAAGTTTTGGTATACATGTGGGTGTGAGGCAGGGTTGTGTGATGTCACTGTGGCTTTTTAATATGTTTATTGATGGAGTGATGAGAGAGATGAAAGCAAAACTAGGGAAAGGGGGTGCTGAGATGGAGTGTGGTGGTGAAGTATGGTGGCAAGTGGCAAGCCTGTTTGTGGATGATACTGTGTTGTTTGCTGAGAGTGAAGAGGAGTTGCACAAGATTGTAAGTGTGCTTTATGATGTGTGTAAGCATAGGCAACTGAAGGTAAATGCAAGGAAAAGTAAAGTAATGGTGTTTGAAAGGAAATATAGTGAAAGTATAGATTCTGCAAAACCATACAGAGTAAAAGAAGAAAGAGTACTAAACTTTATTTTGTATATGAAGGGAGAAAGACTGGAAAAGGTGAGAGAATTTAAGTATTTAAGAGCTGTCTTGGGTAAGTTTGGTGATATGGAAGGAGAGATAAGGAAAAAAGAGTAGTACAGGGTAGAAGAGTCACTGGGTCCCTTAATAGAATAATGAAGGGTAGAGTTATAAGTATGTAAGTAAATAGAAAATTAAGACAGCACAGTCCTCCCAACTCTGACCTATGCAGCTGAAACATAGGCATGGAATGATTCACAGAGGTCAAGAATCCAGGTTGTGGAAATGAGCTATCTGAAGGGAGCATATAGTATGAGTTGATGGAATGAAGAAAGAAATGAAAGAGTGTATGGTCGATATGGTATGGCAGGGAATGCAAAGGAAATTAATTGTGGAGTGGCAGAGTGGGTGAAACGTAATACTTTGAGGTGGCATGGGCATGTGGAAAAAAATGTAAGACTGAGAGTTTACAAGGAGAGTGTATGACAGTACAATTAAGGGGGTTAGTGTGACAGGAAAACTACCTGAAACATGGGGAAAGAGAGTGGAAGAATACAAGAGGGAGAGAAATGGCGGAAGGAAGCATAGAATAGTGTATGCAAGGGAAGCATGTGAGGACAGGGACAAGTGGAGACTCTTTTGCTGTGGCCATCCCCTTGATGGGAGTTCCCGGAGGGAACGGGCATCAGGGGTATAAATAAATATATAGATAGATAGATAGACTGACAGTTTGTCTCCTTTACAATTCTCTTACTGTAGGACTCTGGCAACAGGTTAGGGACAATGTTGACTCCCAATTCCTTTTTGCACACAGAATCAGAAACTTATTTCCTGCTAGACAGTAATCATATCAATGTCTTCTTCCACTTTGTCTCACCCTCATTACTTTCCACATATCAGACCAACTTTTGAGTCTGTTTAGTTCCCCTTGTAAGCTGATACAATCTCCCTCACTTTTCACATTCCCTTCCCTCCTGACTTTTACATTATTTGTAAACATACATAGGTAGAACTTGCCTTTAGACAAGTCATTCACTTACATTAAAAAGAGTAATGGTCCTAAAACAGAACCCTAGGGCACTACATTAAAAAGAGTAATGGTCCTAAAACAGAACCCTAGGGCACTCCATTGGAGACCTGTACCCATTTGAAGAAGGCTCTTGTGATGTGTGTCCTTTACCTGCTACCATTAAGATAATCTATTTATCAGAGGAGTTTCCCCCTTATTACTGCCTGATATTCCAGCTTCTTAATCAGCCCCCAATGCATTACTAGATCAAATGATTCCTGGAAGTCAAGATATAAACAAACTATACAGCCTTCCCAGGAATTCAGTCTAAAACAGAGCTCAATCTCTCATAAAAATATAAGAGGATCATTATACATGACCTTTCCCACAAACTTTCTTGCTTCTCATTTAGGTGATTTCTTCTTGGAAGACTGATACCTATTTTTTTTCTATGTATGCCGAGAC
>JAUUDW010010053.1:0-10217 GCA_032361385.1 Panulirus guttatus | reverse complement strand
AAAAACGAGCTTACAAACAACTTGAGGATATAAAAAGTTGAATATGACGATTTCAGACACTTATAGAGACAACATATTGAGTTCGTTATAACGACAAAAAATTTGGTGTGATTTTGGATGTTTATTGATGAAGCTCCAAGAAGTTAAAAAAAACGAAAATGTTTGTTAGTTATCACATTTGTAGTAGAGACAACATATGAAGTTAATTACATTCTGTTAAGTTGGTTATAACGACTAAAAATGATGGAATAGTTCGATAAAACCTACTTTTGTGTGAATATGAAGCTCTGTGAAGTTTATTTAAAACGAGCTCTTATGTCGGTTATTTCAGCCTAACAAACTTTTGATGGGAACAACATATGAAATTAGTCATTACAGCATGTTAAGTTGGGTGTAGCGACTACAGTTGTTCGAATTGTCAAAAACGGGTTTCTATAGTGGTCATTTTGGGATATTTACTGAAGACACTCTGAGAAATAAGTAAACACGATCATTTTAGTCGCTTATGATGATCTAACACACTTGTCATGATTATTATAGCCTTTAAGGAGGTTATATCGACTAAAGTTATTGAAATAGTCGAGAAGGCTTGCTAGAGTTCATTTGTTGTGATTATGAATGTTTACTGCTGAAGCTCTGAGAAGTTTGTAAAAACGATGATTAATGTTGCTTATTACGATCTAACACATTTGTAACAGAGACAACATTTCGGTTATAAGGACTAAAGTTGTTGGAATAACGCATAAGATTTTTTAGAGGTTATTTTTCTGTGATTATTCATGTGCACTAATGAAGCCCTAAGAAGTTATTAAAAACGATCATTTAGGTCGGTTATTTCGATGTAAGAAACTTGTATTGTAGACACCTAATGAGGTTAGTCATTGCATTCTGTTAAAATGGTTATAACGACAAATGCTGCTGGAATTGTTGAAAAGGTCATTAGGTTTGATTTTGGATGTTTACCGAATATACTCTGAGAAATAAGTGAAGACGATTTGCGACATCTTGAAAAGGGTCGAAAAATGGAAGAAAACGATCTTTAAAACAACTTGAGAGGATCTGAAAGTTGAATATGACGATTTAAAACCCTTTAAGAGAAAATATATGAAGTTAGTCCTTACAGTCTTCTAAGTTGTTGGAATACTCGAGAAGGTTACAGGTCATTAAGTATGATTTTGGATGTTTACTTAAGACACTGTGAAAAATAAGTAAAAACAATCATTTGTCTTTTTTTGACGATATAACTCACTTGTAATGACGATTTCAGAAATTCTGAAGAGTCGATGCATATGTGTAATATTAATTGAAAAATTAATGAAAATGATCATAAAAACAATTTGAGCGTATCTGAAAAGTTGAATATAACGATTTGAGTCCCTTTGAGAGACAACATATATGAAGTTAGTTCCTCCAGTCTTTAGCGACTAAGATTGTTGGAATAGTCGAAAACGTCCTATACAGGTCATTCGGTGTGATTATGGATGTTAACTGACGACGCTCTAATAAATTAGTGGAATCGATCATTCATTTTCTTTATGTAATGGAGTCAATATATGATGTTGGTCATTATAGTCTGTTAATTTGTCTATAACGATTAAAGTTGTTGGAATTGTCGAAAAGGTTATAGAAGGTCATTTGGTATGATTCTGGATGTTTACCGGACACTGAGAAATAAGTAAAAACGATCATTTAAGTCTGTCTTTGACGATCTGGCACATTTATAATGGCAATTTGAGATATCTGGAAAAGGGTCGAGGCATATGTTTCACATTACTTGAAAAATCAAGGAAAACGATCTAAGAAAACAATTTGAAAGGATCTGAAAAGTTGAATATGACGATTTGAATCCCTATGGTTATAACGATTATAATTGTTGGAAAAGTCGAGAAAGTTCTCTAGAGGTCATTTGCTTTGATTTTGGATTTTTACTGATGAAGCTCTTATAGGTTTGCAAAGTCTAATATTTATTTTGTTAAGTACGATCAAACACTTTTAATGGAGACAACATATGAAGTTAGTCATTGCAATCTGTTAAGTTGGTTATAACGAATAAAGTTGTTGAAATAATGGATAAGGTTCTATATAGGTAATTTTTGTGTGAATATTCATGTGTATTAATGAAGCTCTAAGGAGTTATTATAAACGATGATTTAGGTCGGTTATTTCGATGTAACAAGCTTGTATAGAAGACACTGTTTGAAGTTACTCATTACATTCTCTTAAGTTGGTTGTAACGACAAAAGCTGTTGGAATTGTCTAGAAGGCTTTTAGAAGTCATATCGGTTGGTTGTAACGATCTAACACACTTTCAGTGACGATTTGAGAAATCTTGAAAAGGTTCAAAGCCTGTGTTTAACATTATTTAAAGAATTAGAGAAAATGATCTCAAAAACAACTTGAGGGGATCTGAAAGTTGATTATGACGATTTCATATACTTTGAGAGACAACATTTGAGGTTAGTCATTAGAGCCTTTTTAGCTGGAAAAGTCGAAAAATTTCTCGAGGTCATTTCTTGTGATTTTGCATGTTCATTGATGAATCTCTGAGAAATCAGTTAAAACGATCATCTATGTTGTATATTATGATGTGTTAGATATTATGATCAACAACATTAATGATCGTTTTAATTTTCATTGGAGATAACATATGAAGCTAGTCGTTACAGTATGTTAAGTTGGTTATAACGACTAATGTTGTTTGAATAGTTACGAAGATTCCATAAAGAGCATTTGGTGTGATTTTGGATGTTTATTGATGAAGCTCTGATAGGTTAGTAAAAACGTTCATATATTGCAGTTATTACGATCAAACACACTTCTAATAGAGACAACATATGAAATTAGTCCTTACAGCCATTTAAGTTGGTTATATCGACTACAGTTATTGGAATAGTGGATAAGGTTCGATTGAGGCTATTTATGTTTGAATATGAAGCTCTCTGAAATTTATCAAAAACGATCTCTTATGTCGGTTATGACGGACAACATATGAAACTGGTCATTACAATCTGTTAAGCTGTTTCGAATTCTCAAAAGAAGTGTACTTGAAGACACTTTGAGAAATAAATAAACACGATCATTTAAGTCGGTTATGACGATCCAACACACTTGTCATGACGATTTCAGACACTTATAGGGACAACATATGGTTAGTTATTAGTGCCTGTAAGGAGGTTATAACGACTAAAGTTGTTGGAATAGTCGAAAAGGTCCGTTAGAGGTCATTTGTTGTGCTTTTGGATGTTTACTGATGAAGCCCTGAGAATTTTACAAAAAACGATAATATATGTTGCTCATTACGATCTAACACATTTGTTAAGTTGGTTATAACGACAAAAGCTTTTCGAATTGTCAAAATGTTTCTATAGAGGTTATTTTTGTGTGAATATGCGTGTTCTAATGAAGCTGTAAGAAGTTATCCAAAACGATCATTTAGGTCGGTTATTTCGATGTAAGAAACTTGTATTGGAGACACCATATGAAGTTACTCATTACATTTTGTTAAGCTGGTCATAACGACAAAAGCTCTTGGAATTACCGAGAAGATTCAGTAGAGATCATTTGGTGTGATTTTGGGTGTTTTACGAAGATACTCTGAGAAAAAAGTGAAGACGATTTGAGAAGTCTTGAAAACGGTCAAAGGATGTGTTTTATATTACTTGAAAAATTAAAGAAAACGATCTTAAAAACAGCTTGAGGGGATCTGAAAAGTTGAATATGACGATTTGAAACACTTAGAGGGACAACATTTGAGGTTAGTCATTACAGACTTTTAAGTTGGAAAAGTCGAAAAATGTCTCTAGAAGTTATTTCTTTTGAATTTGGATGTTTACTGATGAAGCTCTGAGATATCAGTTAAAACGATGTGTTTGATCGCAATAAACATTAATGATCGTTTCAACCTGTAAACATATGAAGTTATTTTTAACAACTTATGTTCTTAGAATAGTCGAGATCTTTGACATTTATTGATGAAGCACTAATAGGTTAGAAAAATCGTTCATATGTGTCAATAATTTCGATCTAACAAACTTGTAATGGGAACAACATATTATAGTCTGTGAAATTGGTTTGAGCGACTACAGTTTTTCAAAATGTCGAAAAAAGTTTCTATAGAGATCATTTTGGAAGTTTACTGAAGACACTCTGATAAATAAGTAAACACGATCATTTAAGTCGGTTATGACGATCTAACACACTTTTGACGATTTCAGACTCTTACAGGGACAACATATAGTTAGTTATTAGTGCCTGTAAGGAGGTTATAACGACTAAAGTTGTTGGAATAGTCGAGTACCGCTAGAGGTCATTTGTTGTGATTTTTTATGCTTGATGATGAAGATCTGAGAAGTTTGTAAAAATGATAATTTATGTTGTTTATTATGATCTAACAAATTTGCAATAGAGACAACATATGGTTAGTCATTACATTCTGTGAGTTAGTTATAACGACATAAGTTGTTGGAATTGTGGAAAACGTTTTATAGAGGTTATTTGGTGTGATTTTGGATGTTTACCGGATACTCTAAGAAATAAGTCGACGATCAATTTAGTCGGTTTGACTATCTAACACACTTGCAATGACGATTTAAGAGATCTTGAAAAGGGTCGCAGCATGTGTTTAACTTTCCTGAAAAAATAATGAAAACAAACTTAAAACTAGCCTTAGAGGATGTGAAAAGTTGAAAATAACGGTTTGAAACCTTTTCGGAGACAAAATGAAATTAGTCATTACAGTCTGTTATAGCGACTAAAGTTTTTCGAATTGTCCAAAAAAAATTCTATAGAGGTGATTTGCTGTTATTTTGGATGTTTACTGAAGACAATTATAGAAATAGTAAACACGGTTATGACGATCGAACACGCATATTGACGATTTCAGACATCTATACAGAAAACATAATAAGTTAGTTATTACAGTCTTTAAGGTGGTTATAACGAATAGAATAGTTGGAATAGTGGATAAGGTTTTATAAAGGTTATTTTTGTTTGAATATGCTTTTGCATTAATGAAACTCTAAGTTATTAGAAACGATCATCTAAGTCGGTTATTTCGATGTAACAAACTTGAAATATAGACAACATATGAAGTTAGTCATTTCAATCTGTTAAGTTGGTTATAACGACTGTACTTGTTGGAATTGTTGAAAAGGTGTGATTTTGGATGTTTACCGAAGACACTATGAGAAATATGTTAAGACGATCATTTAAGTAAATTTTGACGATCTAACACTTTTAATGGCGAGAAACATATGCTTAATATTATTTGAAAAATCATTAAAAACGATCTTATAAACAATTTGAAAGGATGTAAAAAGTAGAATATGACGATATCAGACACTTATAGAGACGTGTGTTCGTTCAGCTCAGAGCACCATTTGAACCAGCTTGCTTTTTTGATGCTTCTGGTCTCTTCTCTGGTTTGTATCCTGCAGAAGATGTCTGTTCGCATCGGTGGAGTGTCTTCTGTAGTTTCTTCTGGCCCTGATTACCCTGCTGTTGAGCTCCTTCACTCTGCTGCAGCAGTACCAATGATCTTGGTGTCGTCTGGCTGAGGGCTTGGTCTTGGGGATGGCCAGATCTGCTGCTTCTTGAAGGGCTGTGGTGTTCCCGGAGGAGTGTTTCCTGGAGTAGTATGAAATCGAGACCTTCACTGAGTGCTGCTGCATGGAGAGGTGCGTTTTGTTCTTGATTCCCTGAATGTCCCATGGTAGAATCTTCAGGGTGGCGCTGCTGTCGATTATTGAAGTGGACCTTCTTGGGTCACCTTGGTCTGAGGTTCCGGCTCGGTGACCAGTTCTATTAGGTCCATCTCTTCTATGTCTTGTTGGAGCTTCTCGCAGACCTCCTTCTCTTGGCGGAGTGGTACGGGGAGGTGGATCTCCTGTTTGGGGGCTTCGGGGCTTTCCTCTCTTCTTTGCGGCCGCGCTGCGGCTGCTCTCTCGAGGGGTGTCCTTGGGGGTGGAGTGAACCTCGGCCGTTACTTTCATTTGTTCCAGCTCGGGTGTGGGATTGTTGACTGGAGCGGGGGCTGTGGCCACTTGTCCGAGGACGTTCCCCATCAGGGCGGAGAGTTGTGTCGCCTGGATCTTGTGGTCTAGCAGGGCTGCCAGACCTTCTGCGAAGTTGGTCAGGATCCTGCTGATCCGACACGTGGATCATGCCACTTGGGATCGGCTGTTCTTTCTTCGCCGATGTCTTGGGTGGCGTAGGTGGCTTCTTCCGCGTGGCGTTGTCGGATGTCGTAGGGAGCGCGGGGAACTGTTCTGCAACCCGTGGGGCCGGGGGCTGCTGCTGTTTTTGCCTGTTTAGCTGGCCCGAAACGAAGGTGCTCGGAGGGGCCGGCTGGCATACGGTGGCAGTCTGTGGTGGGTGGCGGGGGCGTGGGCTTGGTGGTCTGCACCCTCTTTGTCCGCTCGGGGCAGCCCGGATTCCACGCGTGGTGATTCCTGCAGTAGTTTGCACATTTAGGCGGTATTTTCTCGCCCTTCTTCAGTTTGTCGATGCCAGTTCTGTATTGTGTCTTCCTGCGCACATTTCTCGGTTGGAGCACCTTGATTGGTGGTGCCCGAATCTCTGGCAGCGGTAACATCTGAGGGATTCCGGAACGTAAGGCCTCACCTCGTACTTTCCTAAGGCTTTTAAGTCTATGTAACTCGTTGTAGGTCCATAATGGACGATGGGCACCTGCCGAGTCTGTGCTGACTTGTCCTTAAGCGGAGTGCAGCGCTCCGCCTTCAGAACCTTGGGGTGGTTTTCCAGGGGATCCAGAGGCAGTTTCTTGGGGTACTTCAGTACCACGGATTTCGTCTCTTTAACTGCAGGGTCTAGTTTGGAAGCCATGTTTGAGTCCTTCAGAAGGACTTCCACGGCATTGGCGGAGAAGGCGTCTTTGGGGTGGAGAATCATCTCCCCCCTGAGGTTTGGCTTCACCGTGAACTTGGCATTTGGCAACCTCTTCTCTATGCCAGAGATGGTTCCATAGGCCGCTGTTGCCTCTGTGCTCACAATCCGGAACTTGGGAAGGGCCGGAGTTGAGCTCGTGGTGACGGTTGTCTTGGTTGTGGTTGTGGCAGTCGGGACTCTTGGGGCGTGATGGGAAACGCTATTTCCCGAGGAGTTAAGGCAGCGTTTTTTATTCTCCACAGTGGTCCAGCCTTCTTGGTCGGCGGTGGCAGTGGTTTTGCTGGTGGCGGTGATGGAGGAGCAATCAGGGACAGAGTCGGTAGTCGAGGCGGGGGCGTCGGTCTTGGATTTTAAAGCCTCGTGAAGCCTCTGGGGAGGCTCTCCACCTTCTTGGTCCTCCAAGGCGGTCGTCGTCCTCATTCAGGCAGGCGGGGATCCCTGTGTGGAGAGCGTAAGCTCTCCACACCGGCCTGAGGAAGAGAAGAGTCGCCCGTTGGACCAGCTTTACACACCGAAAAATAACCCTACTTCGGAGGCTTTATGAAGAGCCTCCCCTAACAGCCTTACTTTCCTACGACCCTCAACCGTGGGTGCTTCTGCACGATCACAGAATCCCACAGCGACTCGGTAGGCTGCTGCTGACCCTTTGTGCGCACACGAACCCACTCTAAGCGAGGTGCACGTCACTCCGGGTGCTTCGGATCGAATACAGACCCTACTTTCACCGTAGGATCCAGTAGGCCCCTAGACGACAGCGTAAGAGAAAGAAAGTAGTAAGAGGGAAAGAGTCTGAATGATATTCCGCAGGACTAGACTTGAATGCCTGAGACCCTCAGCAGCAGAAGGGGTTCCAATGGGAGGTCCTAATGCCGTGGGAGAGTCCCTGTATATCAACCGTACCCCTGTTTCTCAGACGTGTCTAAATTGTCAACCCAGATGGGTCTAGAAGAGGCCAGGCGAGTCTGCTGCCCGCTGTCAAGCGGGATCAGGTGTTTAGCTAGAACGAAGTACTGGAGCTGGAGCCGGAGAGACCTTCTCGCTGTGGTGGTTTTCTGCAGACGTGATGTGTCGCTGTCGTCTGGTCGGTTGGTTGTTTGGGCTTTAGGCCTATCAACTGCCAGGGTCATTAAGGCTGTCAGCGGCAAGCTACATCCACCAACCGAAATATCTTTAACATCTTCTTCGGGTGTTGAAGCTAATTCTAAGGCCACACACATTCTCACAATGCATGGAGCCCGTACTGTAGTCTCTCCGATCACTGTAATCATAGTCACCGTACACTAAGTTGTTAACCTAGTAGCCACACCCCTCTTCCAAAACTAAGGTAGCTGATTGGTTCATATACCATGTTCGTGTCGCTATCCATTTATTCACACTAAGTGTGTTCACAGTTTATAATCAGGCCTGTTCTATAAAATAATGTTAAAAATTGGGAATATAAAAATTCAAATGATTTTAAGGCATTAGGACTTTATATTTGCTACAAAACAAAGAAATAATGAATATGCTTCATTCGAAAACGATATTGTCCTTGACTTCGACCGTCTGTGATACATGATTAACATTCTTAACATCCTCTCTAAAGTGCTAATTCCTAAAAATCATTTGAATTTTTATGTTCCTAATTTTTAACATTGTTATACGGAAGAAGAGGTCGATTATAAACTGTGAACACACTTAGTGTCAATAAATGGATAGCGACACGGACATTGTATATGAACCAATCAGCAATCTTGGCTATGGAACTTGAAGGGAAGATTGACGTGGCTTCATGGCCAACTTTGCGTACGGTGACTATAGTAATGATTTGGGTGTTATTCACTGTAATCTTCCTCGTTAGTCTCGTTCCATGCTTTTGTTCATGATGTTGTTTGATTCTATCTTCTTGTAAGTGGAGCGAGAGGCGGCGGCTCAGGGTGCAGGTTGTATGTCCAGTGTAGTTTACGTGGTGGGGCTGACAGTCCCCAGTAATGCAACGGTACTCACATACCACATCGGTACGATTCAAACTTCCAGAGCGACCTACCATGTCGTTCATTACGAGCAAATAAGTTTTCGGACTGTTATAGTATATTATCAGACTGATATCCTTGTCTTTATCAGTCACTTTGCAGTTTCTGCCCACAACATCTCGCACGACCCTCTCGTCCTTTCGATATGTTGTAAATTTGTTCGTGTAGTAGACTTTAATGCTGTCACGTTGAGGTTGTCTGTTTGCCACGAGATGCTGCTCTTGCATGTTATTCACAATTGTATCAAATTCAGTATTTCAATATCTACTGTTAATTAACATTTGCCGGACACGTCGAAGTTCTTGGTGTAGTTGTCAGGTTGAGCACACCTTGATCGCTCTCTTCAAGTATGTACGAATGACACTCCTCTTGTAATTTTGAGAGCATTCACTTATTCCATTCATGCATTCACCTCGGTTGGTGGGCTTTCTGTAAACGTCGGTAAAGAAAGATCATGTTGTGGCACTAAGCATTACATCCAAGAAAGGAAACTTACTATTATTACCATTATTATTGAATAATATTTGTACTTGTGGATGATTTTGTAAGTGTAAATGAGGGTGTAGGTATAGATGAGGGTGTAGATGTGGATGAAGGTGGAGACGTGGATGAGGATGCACATGCAGATGAGGTTGTAAGCTTCGGTGAGGTTTTAGGTGTGGATCTGGTTGCTAGTGAGGATGTGGGTGTTACTAAGGGTGTTGTGGGTAAAGGTGTGGGCGTCGATGTGGGTATGGGTGTGTGACTTCGTGTGTATGTGGAGGGTGGGACAAAATGAAGCACCTCAGAGCATAAGACTGTTGGAGGAGGCTGAACAGGCTGACCCAGCAGTGAAGGAGGGAGGCGCTGGTGATGAAACTTCGGTCGCATATTTCCACAATTACCTCCCAGAACTGTGTTGCATCTTTATTGCACCATTAACGCCAGCAATTACCGTGAGTCATGCAAAAGCCTCGGATGATGCATGTGACACTGGTGTCATGTGCTCCACAGTTATGGAAAACCCGTCTTGTTAACGTCATGCGGTAATTGTCATAACCACGTCTGACTGAAAGACGATTTTCTTATTTTGATTTTGTGGTAAGTGAAGCCACTGGAATGTGGCAGATGTGGCTCAGGGGAGAGTGTGGCAGGTGAAGCTGTCAGGGGAGAGAGTGGAAGGTGAAGCTCTCAGGGGAGAAAATGGAAGGTGAAGCTGTCAGGGGAGAGTGTAGCAGGTTTAGCTATCAGGGGAGAGAGTGGAAGGTGAAGCTGTCAGGGGAGAGAGTGGAAGATGAAGCTGTCAGGGGAAAGTATGCA
>JAUUDW010010042.1:3962-17618 GCA_032361385.1 Panulirus guttatus | reverse complement strand
TGTGGTATTATAAGTTGCTCATGATAATTAGCTTATTACTTTCCCTTCGTAGACCAGGTCTACCGTTTGAAATAGCTCAGTAGTTTAAGATAAGCTTGGAAACATTAAGGGAAAAAATATCCATCCTATTACAATGGCTTATTTCATCCAAGTACCTCAGAATATAAGCATTTATTCCAGTCATCATGATAATAACTCACCTGAAATAAAGAGAAAATTAATTCCCTCGCGAAAACATATTAGAACAGATTCCTCCCTTACCCAAAGTATCGTATACCTGATCCTTAGATTCACAAGAGGATCCAGGAGGTTTTATGAGAGTCTTTACTCCAGTCAGGTCACTTTTTACCTGCCTCTAGCTGCGTGGAGTTGCTCCCTGTAGTACGAAAACTGTTTGTTTAACATCCTTTTGGTCATGTTCTTAACTCTCTTCATTAAAATTTCTCAGTAATATTGTACTCTTCAATATCACAATATTTCAATACATTAGTATACTGGCTGATAGAATGGCAGAAATTAGGTGTTGGGTAAGGGTTTTTGTAATCGTTATACGTATTTAAAGAATTAAAAACCAGCGAGAAATCTTATTCCTGCAAATATTTTCACAATGTTCAAAAAACCTGCTTTTAAGATATACGTGAAAGTAGAAGAATTTTCTTTAAGATGGATGATTATATGAATGACTGAGTGACAAGCAGCAATCATTGGTTGTAAAGATTGGCGAGATTCGCAGAGGCTGTCAGACAGGCACTCTGGTAATGTAATCTCCTTCAGGGATCATTTTGTATCATGATACATGTGTGGTTTGCTTGAGCAAAGTGTGCATAGATTTGTGGATATATTTTGCAGTTTTACCGCCGTTTACTCAAGTATGAATTCAATATCAAGTTCATTTTTTGTCTTTTAAGAAGATTTTTCTAACAAATATCTACCACAGTGGTAAATATTAACTTTTAACTTTCGACTGTCCCATTCAGCAAACAGCGATGATGAGTGCGCCAGGAACACGAGGTCAACAAATAAAAGGCAAAACATCCCAAGTCGTGGGCTTGACTTTAGAATGACAATAATCGGAAAGCAAAAATACGTAAAAGAAGCTCCATATCTTGAAGTGATATTGCTGTGAAGTACGCTCACATGTACTTTAAGATTATGGTTGCAAGACACAATGGAACACACAATAGGAACAGTGTGGATCTCTTATCTGCTATTAGAATTGTCACGATTATAAACGTTTAGTCTTGATTTTATAGCTCCTGTTGGTCTGCTTTGTGCCAGTCAGTAATTTTTAAAGGTAACGAATGACTGTTTCAACCTTGATGAAAATTTATGACGAGTCCGTAAAAGCGACTACCTGAAATTCTTCAAAATTACATAACCACCTGACATTGTGTTTCACAGTATCATTTAAGTAACAAAAAAATCTGAAAAAAGAAAAAAGTCTTCTAAACTTTAGCCTCAGGAATCACCAGCTTTCAGGAGCCTTTGAAGATCTGCAAAATATTATAAATGACTGGATGGCAAGATGAGTGCAAGTCAGAATAGCTCACCTCTATAAACACTTGTCACACACGAACCATATTCACATCCAAAACCTTCCCTTCCCCTGCTCGCCCTATTTGTTCGTGTTTGCGCCTCATTTCATCAAGATAATTCAAGTTGTTTGGACGGAGGAATATTGATAATCACGCAAACAAATAGAAACACAGATAAAGACGTGATGAAAATAAAATATAACAACGGACGAAAAAATATGTATGTAGTACTCAGGTACTTTTGTCTGAAGGACCAGAGAAAGCTCAGTGTATGCAAAATGACCCTATGATTACAGGCTTCGTACACACATCAAGCTGGAAAATGAACAGGATCTCCAGCCTTTCCTGGTCTAGTGGCAAAATATGAGGCAGGAAGCCTTTCTTTCTCGCCAGTAATCACAAGGGGATATAGAAAGACCTTACACAATCCCATACTTGTAGCTGAAAATTGAAATAAATGAATAATAGAATTACATGAATCTTATAATAGTGAATGGTAGGGGAGTTGGAAAACAAACATGCAAACATGAAGGGAGGTTGAAATAGAAGAGGAAATAGAAAGTGTCGGAGACAGACACGGGGAGTCTGCAACAGATGAGGCGAACTCACAACCGACGGGGAAACCTCGCAGGCAGTGACACGAGTTCGCAGCAGACGAGGAGACTCTGCAACAGACGAGACAGGAATTCGTAACAGATGGGGAGATTTGGGAAAGAGATGAGTGGAATTCCTGACGGATAATGGGAGTTCTTGAAGGACGATTGGGAGTTCGCAATAGGCTCTTGGGGCTGACAACAGATGAGAGGGGTGGGTGGGTGCTGATAATGGGAGCTGCTCGTGATAGACGAAGGGAGTTTATAATAAGAGAAAGCAGACCTGGAGAAGCAAAGGAACCTGGCAACAGATGACAGATATTCTGCGTGATGTGTGGAGTTGGTTACAGACAAAACACGAGGGAAGAGGGGGCAAGAATCACAATAAATGAACTGAATTTGGATTGGACGATTAGGTTTCACAGAAGAGGGATGATTGGAAGCGGCGAGCGGGATTTACAAATGACGAGTGGGAGGGGGGGAGCTTGCAAGAGACGTGGATGATTTTACCAGGTCAGTGAACTTTGCAAAGGACGGCAGGAGTTCTCTGAACGCGAAAGCTCGCAATGAAAGACAGGAGTTCTTATCAGAGAGGAAGAGTTCGTAATAGACGAGAGAAGTTAGCAACAGATGAAGGGAGCTCAGAGAAAATGAGGAGAGTTTGCAACAGGAGAGAGGAATTCGAAACGGATTATAGGCGTTCTCAACGGAAGGGAAGGAGTCTGCAGGATCTAACAGTCACCATGACGGCACATGACTGAGGCGTGTAGCCATGACTTGGTCAAGGAGAAAGACTGGCTGGCGAATCACTTACTCACCAAGGTAATAATGAAGGCTCAAAACAACAATGATATATATAAGAATAAATATTACCTTGTGTCCAATACATTCTGGAATTTCCATATTCTGTGTCTGTTGTTTTTTTGTGGTCACTTTAACATCATTACATGTCAGGGAACTATTTTTTTTGGAGTTATTTGGAAATTAAATCAAATAACTGATACTGGTTAGAATACATAGAATTGATAACAGCCATATTAAATGAATTAGTTTATTATGAGAACAACTACCATTTTTCAATAGATACAAAATTTTAATACATGATCATATAAAAATTGATAGCAATAGTATAGGGAGCATTTTTTTTCGATGAAACAAATATATCTGCGTTTGCAGACAAAGAAAATGTTGTTATTTACGTATGTCTGTGTTTCAGGGAAGGTGGTGACGCGAACACAGTTATCTGATGGTCGAGGGTGTAAACATCTGAAACATACAGACACATACGTGTGCATTTATTGATGGACATATCTATATATTTTTCTTATTGACAGTAAGTACGAATCAACGCAAACAATTGAGTAACTACGTCAAACATTTTTCAAAGATCATCAAACGAAAAGCGATATTGGCATTGTTTGGACAAATGGAAGATAAACAGAATGTGACTAAACATTTTCAAGCTCCCGCTGTATAAATTGTGATAAAAGAATAAAGTATCAAAGTCAGAGAGAGAAAGGGACCCAGGTCAATTTGCATGGTGATTAAAGCAACAAAAGATTCTGGCGTTTTAGCCTCTATGCTTGCAAAAACCTCCAGCATTACAGGCGAATTGTCTGCGATCGTCTTTGCTCATCGCATGTCTATGAATCTGTATTTTTTGATACAAAGCTTATAGTGAGAGGGAAAATGACATGAGGAAGAGAATTCCACAGGATGGCTATTCGACGGAAAAAAGAAAGTATCATAATGATCCATCCTCGAGTTATAGGTGTCTATACAGAAACTGTGGGAAGGACATGCAAACAGCTTCCGAGAGCTGCGGTAAACTAATACCTGTGAACGAGGAAAGAACAGCAAGGTCGAGGCGGATAGAAAGGCAGGTTACAGAGATAATCAAAGGCAGGATTAAAGAAAGAGAAGGCTTTTGGTTCCACTCTTGCCAGTAAGAAGGTGGACGAAAAACCACCCTTGAGAGCTGTAAGTAAAACTTTAAAGCAGCGAACAAAACCCCTGTAGATATATGTATGTGTATATACTATGTGAGAAGCCGGCACCAAACCCGACTATAACGTGTTCAATTTCTCATCAACAAGGTCTCAAAAACAGTACATTGGTTGTGCATGTGTAAGCCAGCCATTCCATCTCTAATCATCGCCGGGACCCTGGGCTTAAACAGGATATCCTATTCGGCATTGGCAAGGGAGTGAGTCCGCGGTCCTCTAAATACCAACTGCCACACGCCTCGCTCTCTGGCAAAGGGAACGACGGTGATGGTGTGCGATATGCAGTAGCAATACGAAATATCCAGACGATAATAGTAATGATGATATTACTTCTACTACACTACTACTACTATTGCTGTTAATGATAATGATAGTAAAAAGGCAATAAAAATCAGTAACAATAATGATGATATAAAAATGATAATGATAACAACAACAACAACTATGATAATGATACTACCTCTACTACTACTAATGATATTAATGATAATAGTAATAATAATGATAATGATAGTGATAATGATAATGATGGTGATAATAATAGTAGTGATAATAATAGTAATGATAATAATGATAATAATAATAATGATAATAATAATAATAATAATAATAATAATAATAATAATAGTAATAATGATAATGATAATAATAATAGTGATAATAATAATAATAATAATAATAATTATAATAAAAATAATAATGATAATTATAATGATGATAGATATGAGTAGCGTTAACCACGTACTAGCGTTAACAATTTGATATCTACAAATATGTTTTGGATTATCAAGTCAGCCATCAGTGGGCTAAGTTTCTGACAGCAGACCTGGTCACCAGTGTTGGTACGTAGGCCATGAAACCTCGTCTCCATGACGGTATGATTAGGGAAACAACGCACCCTGATGATATCTATTGAGTTCTTGAAGTATCTCGCTCATATTTTTGTTACAAGCCTGTAGGGCCTTTTTTAAGAGTGTTATAACCTGGTTGACAGTCGTATATATTTTTATTGTGTTTATAGCAAAAATAGAATTCGTTCATGTTGATCTAAAACTATAAAAACGATCGTTCCTATTTACCTCTGTCTCTTAATGGAAAAGAGTGAAAGCAAGTCAAATATGGGGTATATTATATTAATTTTGTTTAGATATTCCACAACGACGCATAATGCACCAGAAGAATCTTCCAAAGTATGTACATCAGTGGAGACTTTCTGCGGTCACGGATGACAACTTTTGAGTATTGCATAGTAGTGAGCGTGGGAAGCTGTGCTTACGGAGCCAAAGAGAATGAAGCTGATCAAGATAACGTTTGGTGTACTGTTCACAACCTCGCCGCACCATGCGTTTTTTTTTCTCTTTCTTTACTTCTTCTTTGGTTAGCCCATCAGGCACGACGGTACGACTCTTGAGCACGACTGAACGACCCTAGGGAATGAAGGTCTGGCCTTTACCTTTAAGGTTCATGTCAGAAACCAGACCATGATTCCCAAGGGTCGTAAGGTCGTGCTTAAGTGTTACACCTTTATGATCAAGGTCGTACCATCGCGCTCAAGGGTCGTAAAGTCGCGTTCAAGCGTCGTGCTGCCCTGCTCAATGGTTTTACCGTCGTCCTGAACGAGGAAGAAAGTATTCCACATATCTCCAGTTAGTGGTTTCCATGTCTTCCTGGCGAGTTCTGTGTGTGTGGTGTGTTCGTGTATGTGCTTCCCTGTATCAGTTCGTAAACAAGCAGACACTGACTTACTGCTAATGAAGCAGTGCCTGGCGTGGCTCAGAAGCTGATATCATACGTCAATGATTCCTTGTCGTTCATGAGCCATTATGGTCTACGTCATACGCATGTTAATGGAGAAGTTGTACAAAATGAAGGATATGTTCCTTTGTTGTTATGTGACGTTGTCAAATTATGGTATATTGCTGTCAAGTGACGCAATTTGAACTGGATTCATTTTATTAATATTTGATCAGCTTATTCGCTTGTCTTGTCCTCACCACAAAAACAGTGCCCCTTAACCTCTACAGCATTTAAAAGTGAAAATTCGTGGATATTCACCACGTAGCCAATTCTCGTTTAAGAGAACAGACTACCACAGAGGAAATGTATGAAAGAATGTTTCACAACTTAAAATGATCACCATCCATCATCCCCGTGCGCGCAATCTGCAGCTGCCTTACAATTTTAGACTTGGATATGGTTGCTGTCATGATGGCGAACCCAGCCATGCTAATTAAATTGCTGAATGACTTCGCTCTACTGGATTTGAATACTTTTCTTCCTGCCCTGCAGTGCTCAGGAAGCAGTGCTTTTCCTGTCAGTTCTGATACACATTTTTTTTCTGTCTTTTTTGTAAAGTTGTTCTTAATTATCGTATTATATGATGAAGTATGGTAAAGGCTATACCTTGTATCTGCGAAACCACAACCACCTCTGTAGTGAAGTGTAATAAGTTCCCTGTGACCAGTCAGTGTCGACCGTATACAAGCACGCAACGCTCCCGTGCATGCGGATGGCACCCAGTTTCTCCCATGTCTTGCGGATTATACAGTTTTGACACACCAGCAGAAGTAGGTGCTCTCTTCTTGGGTACGATGATGCGAGGAGGTACAGCAGACTCCGTCGTTTGGCTTCATGGTTCTTGCAGCCGAGTCCCTTGTGACAGTGAAGGTCAGCGACGAGTATGGGGGTCATTTATGGGTACATTTCAGGGAGACAGTAGCTGCTTGTGGAGCTCCGTAATGATGAGTGTTCCCACCTTCCTCACTGCATCATCCCGGATGAATGAGCTGAGCAGCTGACGTCATGACAATGTCATAAACTTAGCGAGGGGAACTTCCCTCCCCTGCCACCGGTATATCCTCAAGGTCGGCCGGAGAAGACAATGTGTGGATGTTCCTGCTGCTTCTGCTACGACTGCTGCCACCTCTGCTCCTGCTAACTCTTCTGCTGCTGTTCCTGTTATCTCTGCTTCTGCCCCTACTACTACTGCTGCTGTTCCTTCTACCTATACTGCCGCTCTTACCACCTCTGCTGCTGTTCCTTCTGCCTCTGTTGCTACTTCTACTACCTCTGCTACTGCTTCTACTTTGCTGCTGCTGGTGGCTCGCAGGTCACCCCCGCAGTAATCTTCTGGCTCTTGTTTTTTTCTGCATTTTTTTTGTTTTCCACCTAGAGTTTCTAAGTGCGAATCTTATGTACTTGTGTACTGCAACACGCTGGTTGGTCCAGCATGTTCGTTTACATGGCGTAAACTAACACTCTTTAGTGACTCCTTTTCAATTGCTCCATTTCATCTTTTGTAAGGTTTCGCATATATATATTTAACTTGTGGTTGACAATAAGAAACACAGTCGAGAAGCCTAAGCGGAATTTGCAGTACCTTTTAGTTTTAAGATGGCGTTTTGTATGCCGGCCGCCGGCACTGAATGTTGAAGAGCAGTTATTTTGCCGTCGTAGTTTCCTAAGTGGGTAATACAAATGCGTTTTATTTTGTCTACTTTAGCATCATTGCTTGTCGCATAGTACTGCAAAGAGCCACCAGGATAAGCAGTCTTTAAGAGAAAAGCGTTGGCACTCTGCATTATTTGAAATGCTTAGAATGTTTTACGGTTATTTTGCATTAGCGTAAAGTGGAGGTAATGGCTGCTTTGATGTTATTAATATTTTTAACTTTTACCCATTGAGGATGATCATATCTTTGACCTTACCCTTAAAGTGTAGGTCAGATAGTCACGCCATTATACCCAATGGTCGTGAAGTCGTGCTAGAGGGTCGTACCGCCGTGCCTTAGAGTCGTATTGTCGTGCGGAAGTAGTTTTAAAACGCGCTCAAGCCTTAAACTAAATTTCATAAAAACCACATAAACGCTCATTACTTACAATAGTTCAAAAGAATACAAGACACAGACTTAGTCTTCTTGTTGCGTCAGCGTGCGGCGGGACATCTGCCAAGCGTTTAGCTCATAACCAACAGTAGACGACCACCGGCATAACTGAAAAGGAGACTTCTTTTTTTTTTTTTTTACTCGACGAACCGGTTAATTAACCTTACTCGCGTCACTGCCGTCCACCAACGAAGTAACTGTGTGTATGATTGTTCCTTATCTGCGGCCGACAAAATGTCTGTTGCCTCTAGAAAGCCGTATGTTGGTTCCATTACTGGAGGTGGTGATTATAACTCCTTCGGGTCATTCTACTGGATTAGTCTCTTTGTTATGTTCGTTGATGTATTTTTGCACAAGTACGACCCAAGGGTACGACGGGACGACCTTTGGTGTATGATGGCCTGTCCCTTGACCTGACACTTGAGCCTCACTTCAAACGTCTCACCATCATAACCAAGGGTCGTACCGTCGCGCTCAAGTCGTACTGTCCTGCTGAAGATGTTCAGCATCAGCTATTCTCAGCGATGTAAACCCCGCATGCTGTGGACGCTGAGGGAACTTCATGCCTACTGTTGAGGCGTCCTCTTGTAGCACACCTTCGTCATGAGTAACGAACGTGTCACGGATGTATAACTGTCGTAAGATACCTTTGCTCTCCTAAGATCCTTACATTGATACCTTCAGAGACTCTTTACATCATGGTGTTTCTGGGAAACCCTTTTTTCCCTGACGAGCGACTCTGTTACCAGTAGTTCTTGTAACCGGCGCTCCCGGATGGTGGAGTGTGGTAGTGTCTGTGCTCCTGAGTGACCCGCTGGTGTGGTAACTGGTTGCTGAAGTGGCTGGTTGTAAGTCTAGAGACGCAGGACGTCGAGGATAGACCGAGAGCCTGGATGTCGAGGGTAATGAGACAGTTGCGGTTATCCTGGCTTATTTCACCTATTGTCACTTCCCCCGTCGCGGTCCCGCCACAATTCCTTGTTAAATGTGATCGCTAGACCGAAACAGACACCTGAAGCGCATGGCCAGGGGTGTGTGCGATCGTCTTGCAATTTCTGTGTTGTCCGTAGGTGTGTTTGTCCTTCAATATGTGCGTTACAAGTTTATGATGCTGGAGGCTAAACTTTGTAAACATCTTTCTCGGCGATGTTTTTGTTTTCTTTTGTATATAAAACAGACAGCGTCTGAGGAGGACACAGCTGTTGCTTTCCATCACCATGTGTCGAAAGATGGCGACCGGCACTGTGATGAAACCAGCGATTTATCATAAGGTATAGATGTGATAGATATTATTAAAACAAAGGTGGTTCTGTTCTAACTATGTGCTACTATTTTTAGCTCTTCCTCGCTTGACTCGCATTCAGCTTTCATCTCCGCGCGAAATTACTGCAAGTATTCTAAATGTGAAGCGAAGTGTTCCTTCATCGAGAGGAAGAGTTGCAACCTCTCCTTTTCTTCCACAGTAATTGGTCTTTCTGGTCTTCGGCCAGAATTACCTCTCAGCAGCTTCAGCCTGTTTACCATACCTTTGGAAAGATAACACTATAGCTGTACTGTGTTAATTACTGAGCAGCTTTTTTTTTTCTTCCTTCTAACTCCATGAATGAGACGAACGTTGTCCTGACCTATCTTTTACTAATCCTATGCCCCTCGCTGTCAGTCTTTTTTCGCACAGTCAAGAATCACTTCTCTCACAAGACACAAGCAAAGTTTATGAACCAAGTGGCATCCATCCTCGTGTTCTGAAGGAGTGTGCGTCTCGACCTGCGACCGCGCTTGCTCGTTTGTATCTTTTCTGTGGAAACTAAACGTTTTGGGTTATTGAAGCGTTAATTGGCACAGCTTATCCCAGAAGGGTGTGCATTTAAACTCTTAACAACTACCTTCCTGTTGTTCTGACTAATGCTATTTCCATAGCTTTCACATGTTGCCATAACTCCCAACTCCCGCTTCTGAAGTATCTCAAGTCGCACAGACTTCATCCTGAACATCAGTATGTCTTTTGCGAGGCAAGATCCACCAGTGATATCCTTTCGTATGTTACTTATGTTTGGTTATCATCTCTGGCAGATTCTGGAGAACCTGATATGTGTACGCAACTCTCGGTGGATCAACCTCTTCTTTTTCTCCTGTCAACAGCGGTGTCCCTTGGGGTTCCGTCTTGTCTCCTACGCTCCTCCTCCATTCTGTGAATCATTTTCTTTCTTCAGCAAGGGACCCAATACCCTCATACTCTGACGACGCAACACTGCATTCCTCCACTTCTTTATTTTTTTTTCTCTCTCTTCTTCAAATTCACTTCACCTTCTCTTTCTCAATCTTCTCACAACTGCCACCTCTTAAACTCAAATTTAGTCAGGATTTCCCATTGGAGCAGATGCATCCTAGTTATTTTTCATGCTTCCAACCTTCCCAACTCCATAGATGGCTCTGTAATTCCATCCTTCAACACAGCAGACATACTTGGTATTACCGTGACATCTGCTGTATCTTGGAAACCCCACATTACATAAATAAGTATGCCTGTAAGAGACTGTAAGGCCTGTTCAGATACCTAACTTAGATTGCTCTCCTATCTGCACAGTTGCTCCGGTTTTGTAATGGATTAATTCATCCTTGTCCACGTGGAGCGCTGCTCTCACATCTGGGAAGGCTGTAGCTCTAAACACAGTGATACCATGTATGTTTACTGTGCTGAAGGATGTAGTTACGGAGCCATGGAAGATGTTCACTCACATACCCTCAACTTGTGTCCAGTGTACTAACGTGGTAGAACATTTCCCCCACACTACAATAACTGCATCTTGATTTTCCAATTTTCACTTGACGTTGATTCGTTGTGAGTATTGTCTCGAATCTTGTATGAGATAATGTGGAGGTTGATGAAATAAAACTCAGCCTAATTAGCCGCTCAGTAACATACAATTTACTCCTAATGAACTTGTGGAAAAGTTTTAGACTATCATCAACATTGTTTTTCAAAGTCTCCCAGTCCCACATTTCTTATCCTTCTTTGCTCGTCCCTTGGTGCCTTATACCTCTCAAATACTGGTTGGCTGTAATGCCATCTATGTATCCACCACAGGACATCCCCAAGTTCTTTCGGTTCTTGATATCTTTTTTTTTATCATATTTAAGTTTTTGCTGCTAACTGTACAATATATTTGCTACCTTCGTTGTAAATTTCACAAACTTTCCACAAGAGCGACCTTTATCATGGTTACTTAACTCCATTTCCCAATTTATGTTTCCAAAGAAATCTCGTAGTCCTGTGTAGTTTCCACTATTAGATCTCATCTTGGTTAAGTCTGGCTTCGTCTTTGTCCTTTATATCTCTTCATTTCCACCTAATCAAACTCGAGCATTACAGTATCACATTTCACAGCTGGCGTATCGTATATCGTATTTTCGTTGTCCTGTGTGTGAAGATAAGATATTCACAGTGTGCTCAGTGCTCTGAAGGTACAGAAAGTCTACCTTTGTACACCACGAACTTGAGTCTCCATGAAAATTGAAATTCTCCAAGTCTTTCTCTTTACACTTGAAATCCCCTATTATTAGAGCTTTACCATCTCTGACTGTTCCCTAATTGTTAACTTTGTGTATTTGTTGTCGTTCATCAGAATTCTCTGAAGGTTTATGAAGTACCGACACCACAGTGCAGTTTTGTCTTCCAGTTACTGCTCCTATTACTTATTTTTGATTGAGTTGTCTTACAATATTTCCTGAAATCTAAGGATGTCACCTAATATCTTCTCGTTCCCTCCTTACTTTCACGTATCCCTCGGGAAAGATTAAGTCACGTCTTACCTTGCATAAATTTTGTCTCGACAACAACAATAACAGGTTTGTTTTATCCAAAATGATCCTTGAACTTTAGCTCTCTTCTATTTGTTACTAGTCCCTCTGCATCTGTATATATTATTTTCAATCTAAAGTTCGTATCAATTAACATTCCTTACTTCTCAAAGTTACTGACGGGGCTGTTCTGCCTTAAAGCCTCTTTTTGATGTCTCTGGTTTTCGCCGAGCGGCTATGTTATGTATTTCTTTTTTTTCAATCGACTTATCACCTCTGATGAATATCTTATTGACTTACTCTATGCTTGTAGGTTTCTTAGCTTGTTGTAGAACCTCCTTCGCTGCATATCTCCACATAGAACGTAATCATTACATTTCGTCCCCAATGTCTCGAATATACCTACTAATTCTCTGTTTCTTTTATCATCAGGAGTTGCATTTGGCATAAATGATGCCCTTGGGAATCTTTTATTCTGTATTTTTTTTCCTCCAATACCTCTTTGGCTAACATATGGTTTTCCAGTTCAAAAATCATCAGTGATATTCTTAATTTATGTGCAACCCACTTGTCAGCTAATTCCTGCGTTGTTGATTCACCAACCTCTATGTCCTTGATTTTATCTAAGATCTCCAATTGGCAAACATTTATTAACCCTGAATATCCTGCACTTATTTAAACCGTCTATCCAGCAAACTGCATTCTTCCCGGATTGTTCTGTCAGCGCATATTATAATTTTTCTCTTCAGTATCACTTAATAATTTCCCAGGTACCTCTGTTTCTGTGTCCTCAAGTCTCTGTTTCCCTGCATCACGAAATTCTCTCTGCACAGAATTTACTTCTGTTACCCACTTCAAGATATCAACAGTCACTTGTCTCTGTGTTATGGGCATTTCTTTTTTGTCCTATCACAGGGTCATCCAGACGAAGGCCCTATGACCTTTTTATCTGATGTTCTTCGTTCGATGCACCTTCTTTCTCAGGGTTATATACGATCTGAATCGCCTCTGTTGATTTGTCACTATGCCCTCTTCCTCTTCCATCTGTCGACACTTCATAATCTTTGATTTATTTTTTCAGTTTCTTAATTATAAGTTTTGATACTGTTTCTCTAAAATTGTCAATCATACCCCTAATCTTTTGGTTCGAGATCATTCATCCTTTAATTATTTTCAGATATATTTCTCCCTTCTTTGTAACACCTATCAGTCCCCTTCGTGTAGCTCCCTCTGAATAGACCTGGTAGTTCACCTTACCTGACTCCATTTCTGATTCGAAACTGGCTCTGGGCTTGACCTAAATTAGCCCCCAGCTTTAAGTTTTAGCCGAAAGGTGATGAAAATATTCACATAGAATGTCTTTTTTTCCTAAAGTCATTTTATGAACGTTACCAAGTAGGTATCACAATTAGCAGAGGTGTTTTTAGTAATCAACACTTTATTTTTCATTCATCATCTCACTCCTGTGTACATTTTTCTATTTTATAAACTTCTTAATTCACTTGTTATGGAGAAGCAGCAGCAGCGTAGTGAAACCTGTGTTTGGAGGGAAAACAAAGTGGAGGGAATTCAGTGTGAAGGTATACAGTGTGGAGGGACAGCAGAGTGGAGGGAATGCAGTGTGAAGGTATAAGTTGCAGCCTGGAGGGACGGTGGTGTGGACGGCAAACAGAGTGGAGGGACGGTGGTGTGGAGGGGCAGTCAAGCTAGGGAGGGGAGAAGCAGCAAGATCTGGCATAGGTTGTGTTCACTTGGCAGACCAACATTGTACCCACAGTGTGCCCGGCGGGGGGGGGGGGGGGGGGGGGGGGGGGGGGGGGGGGGGGGGGGGGGGGGGGGGG
>JAUUDW010010031.1:0-10218 GCA_032361385.1 Panulirus guttatus | reverse complement strand
CGCAAAAATCTCTTACTTTCGTGCACTAAATATAATCTTGGCGTATGCACATCATACCAGTGACATGAAGACAATAAGTGCGTACAGATTGCAAACATTAATTACCTCGGTTACATTCAACCCTTTGAGCACAGCAGTACAACCCATGAGCACAACAATACCACCCATCAAAGCAACAGTAAAATCCTTCCCCAAAATATAAAAAAAGAATTCGAACAGTTACAGACACATGGGTCCTTTCGAAGCTGCTTCTGACACTGAATGAGATCAGAAACTCGTAGACTAGTGTGTTAACAGTAAAAATGTATATAGATGATTCAAAAAGTAAAACCTGAAAATTGTTCATTTGACTAAGGAGGCTCAGATGATGTTAATCGTGGATTAAAAGCAAAATATTCAAGCCTATTTATAAACGGTACTGCTTTCAACCACTCTAACTGGCAAATCACACAATGATCAAGGAACACACGGCTGAAAAGTTTCACATAAATGTCAAATTCCAGGCGAGTGGAAATATATTCATGGCTAAGTACAAGAAGGTCCTGATATTTCGCGTCAGAAACATACGTTCCATATCTGGAACACCAACCACGCCCCCCACTGCCATGTCAAAATCAATCAATACACTAGACTTTTAGAGAGACTCGACCGTAAATATTTAAGGAGAGAATATACTGCTGCATGAAATACGTCCTTTTCCCCAGAAGAGAGAAAGAAAAAGGTTTAGGACTTCGATGCTTTGTAATGTGCACAAAGTGTCATTAAGCAATGACTCTATGTTCTTTATCAGTAATCTGTCTGTATCTACATCACTGATTAAAATAGGGAAGAAAGTAACAACCATTTCGCTATGTAAATTTCATATACTATATCCTATACGAATCTAGAACAGCAGTATTCACTATGCGGCCCGCGGGCCGCAGATGGCTCATGCTTGTTTCTCTCCTGTGGCCCACCAGATGAGAGGGGAATAAAAATAACATGTAAATAAATAAGAGCAACAGTATGTGATAATTGTTCGAATACAGAAAAATACTCACATTATCAAACTTTGGCAAATAAAGCGTAGAAATTTAATGGAATTTTTTTACGTACAATGATCCTACATTGAAATTTTCTACAGCCCCAAATTGATCCCCACTATTCTCCTTGTGAACATCAATCACCTACAACATAAGCTGTAACTTAATGTTCTTTTATTAAAGATGACAATATTCAGAACAAAAACAAGGTTTTAAAAGGAAAATCATAGTGTTTCAAAAGCAGATAAACTGGACTTGTGTTCCCAGAAACACTTCCATTTCAGTTTGAGGATAATTATTTTTCTATCCGACCCTAACTGATTGAAATTAGGTATAGATATACCACAAGATGTGCATCATTCTTATTTCTGTTCTTCATATATTGTGTTGCATCATATCTAAGCAAACTGCATGAAGGTTTTGCTTGGAGCCATTCTAGTCTACGTTTCACGGAAACAGTGAGAGTTGTGAATCGTTATAAGACGCATTTAAAACGTTATATCTGGTGTACCTCAGGGCAAAGTCATATCCACAGAGGAGCCTCTTCTGAAATGGACTTATTTTCGGATGATCGTGCTCCGTATGAACAAATTAATCTATGGGTGATCATCAGATTACTTGATTAGCTATTCAGCATATTAGGTGACTAAATATAATCAATACATTACCAGCACACAGAACATACGATGGTGCTTCAAACACCTCAGAGGGAAACATCTATATAGGATGAGCGTCAGCCTTAGTAAAAAAATACAATGTGAAATCTCTGTATTCTATGAATATGTAAAAGTTCCTGTTCCATTACAATTTTGCGAAAAAGAAATACTTTTGAAGTTATGCCTAAAGCAAACAGGATTTTGGACTTACAAAAATCAAAGTCTATAGTACTTTTATCCAAAATAATAGAAATAGCAAATTACAGTTTAACATGGTATTCTTAGTATTCTGTGTTTTCATCTGAAAGAACAGAAACACAATAGTACAGTTTAGTATGATCATTCACATACTGTCTTAATTTGAATGAATAGAAACAGCATATTACAGTTTAGGATAATCATCTTAGTATGACCATTTACTATATTCATGATCACTTTGCCATCCTTAATCGCAGTCAGCTCTAAGAAAATGTCGAGGACGTGAAAAAAAAAATACGTCAAAAAGAACTAAAAAAGAAATCTAAGGTAGAGTATATTATGTCATAAGATAACGTATAGAAAAAAAAATACAGTGACTTCTCAGAACATATGGGTAAAGTAATATTTACTCCTGGAAGTACTTTACCTATGAAGTAATAGTGCAAAACTAGTTTTACTAAAGACTGTCCGAGTCTGTAACTAATATTAGTTACTGTCTAAACAGGCAAAAAACCATCTCAATTTACTCTTCAGCTTTCAGTACATCTACTGAACTTGCTTCGAATCTCAATGGTTAACATAAGTCAACATAAATGGTGCAACTATACTAAACGAGGATGCAAGAATAAAGACAGAGAAAAATACTATCTTATCAAAGAAGTAACACAGAGCCTATTAACCCTGATAAACTAACCCGGTAATGAAAAGAAACAGCTCAGTCAATTCATCTGAAAAGCAGACATAACCTAACTGGGTAACTAACTTCAATATTAACAGTTAAAGTGTTTCGACAAGTTACCAGTAACGCAACAGACGTACCCTAGTAATCCCGTTCAAGTGCACCAGTGACCCAGATGTGGCCCGGTAATCCTGTTTAAGTGTACCAGTAACCCAGACGTGGTCCGGTAATCCGGCAGAAGAGCACCAGTAACCTAGGACACTTGTCCAGGTAATCCGGTTAAAGAGAAACAGTAATCCAGGAAATTTGTCCCGGTAATCCTGCTGAGGAGCACTAGTAACTCAGACGTGCCCAGGTAATCCGGTTGAAGGATCTTACTTAACCAACTCCACAGCCTGGTAACCTAATTGCGTAGTAACCTAGTAAAGTGACCCAGTAACTGAGATGAAGAGGTTCCGTAACCTCGCTAAAAGGATCTCAGATTTTAGATTTTAAGTAACCCGGGTTACTTTCAGCCGGGGGTTCCTTAACCTGGCTGAGGTAACCTGCTCACAAATCGCACTAAGCATTGCTGCAACATGCCACTTGTGCAACGTCAGGCTTGTGTTACCGCGTGACGCCGGGCCAAAATGTATCGTATCTCACAGGGCGGAGGAGCAGCAACACTGGACACTACATCTGGGTCGCTAGTCAGTAAGCGACACTGCAGACACAAAGGCACCCGGAGAGGTTGGTGGTTCCTTCGTGCACTCGAGAAACAGACCCACAGCTGGTGCGGTTCTTGCTTACCTTGAACCTTCGACCCCGCCATAAATATCAGTTTTTCTTTCTCTCTCTTCTGGGCCGGCGCTCAGATCCTTTCAAAACTTTGGGCCAAAAGAGTTCGGCCGAGTTTTAAGTATATATGCGCAAGAAATCTGAAACTTCTCCTTTACAATCGTTCACGCTCTAACAGCTCCAGAAGTTGGAAAATAAACTCCTCAGAAAGGAAAATATTTTGCCAACTACCCGCAAACCTCGAACACTCTCAGGTATATCTTCGCAGGATATGAAAACTTGGCAATTTATTATAGACGGCGACGAGGAAGCCCGCCACGGTTCGGTTAAGCATATCATTCTCCCCAGCTTTTGTGATTCTGCGTTACCACTAAACGTGTGCGTGTGTTTACTGCATGTGATCACTACATGTATGTTAAGAGAAGAAAGTTTTACACTCGCTTTCTCCCGTCTCTTAACCTTGTATACGTATGCCATATCTCTACTATGTATGTATGAATGCAAACACACACAGTCACACACACATACCCGTTCAACCGACCAGCCCCTAAGTGCAGGATGAACACCTGAGTGGACTGTGGACCGGCTGCCGCGACCAGGATTCGATCCTTAGCGGGTTTGATCCCAAGCGGCCCGTGCGTGTGTGACGGTCAGAAACGCTAACCGTGACACCACGGTGGTCCGGTTCTAAACGAGTGAGATGCGCCTGTATACGTCAGGTTCTGATACTGAATAATGCAGACTTCCAATGGCTTTTCTATCATCGGTTTACAGTTCACTATAATCTTATGTCTTTTTTTTTCCACTGGATTTCTAAAGGACAGTCAATTCTGATTTCTATCAATACAGCAAGGCGATCTCAAATGCATTCAGTTAGAAAGCTTTGACGTTCCTTAGCTTTTGTTCAGTTAACAGGCTCTGATATTCCTAAGCTTTTGTTCAGTTAAAAGGCTCTGATATTCCTTAGCTTTTGGTATGAAAATACGATGCTTGACCTGGTTACGACCTCATTACGTGTAAAGTGACTTTCAAGAAAAATGGAAACTGCTGTCATGCGTTTCAGCGTTTTAGAGCACTTTTCGTGCTTTAGCATGATGCTGATATAATCAGAGCTCAAAGGAACTTGACTAAAACTAGAAATCCTTTAATTAGTGATGAAGATTACCAAGCAAAGTATGGAAATATACGCTTGGGAAGCGCGTTTTGGCACTCAACCTCTTTCTCCATAGTCAGTGCTCATTCCAAGCGAATCCCTGGGGAGAAGCCCATTCCATTCGTGGTATCTCTCCACACTATTGATCTCCCTCCCATAACAATGAACTCTGTCGTCGTCCTCCTCCTCGTCTTTCTGCAAGATTATCATTAACATTTAGCTCCATGGAAGGGATATGCCTCTGGGAATCGAGCCAAGTCACAGATAGTGCCGTAGATGGCGTTCCCAAATCAGGTGGGTAACAAGTCTCATGTCAGCTTATCAATGTAGTCATTAACGTCACACTCAGTCCAGTAATACTCGATGTTCCTACACAGGCGCGCATTAACAAAGAAGTTAAATTGTCTCATGATTTAGCATCGCTCTGTCCTACCTAGTAGGCGCACCAGCTGTTGAGAGAAACGAATTCTGGTCTCTTTAATTTAGATACCAGCAGCACTTTATATGCAGGAGAATTGGGGTCATTTACACTGTGAGCCAGATCCAAGGATTTTCTTGTCTCTGTTGCGCACCCGCCACTGCTGTGGACCAAACATCTAAAGGGTGTGAACCTACCCAAGGCTCTGGTGTCCTGGCCACTTGAAGAGCAAAGAGCAGATAACATTTACCCAATTCTTAAATGAAGTTCCAGTTTGAGAGAGCCGCAATCCGGAAATAGATTCACCTCTTCGTTTTGAAGCTCAAAAGCCTGCATCAGGAGCTAGAGTCTACAATCAAGTAACTACTTACAAGTACTGAAACAGAACAAAGCCGCGCCTCATCAAGAGATAACTGAGAAGAAGCTCCACAACATTTTCACTGCAAGAGCGTAAGAAAGATAACATCAGGTTTATAATCCTCGTCGTGTGGAGATTGCTTGGCATCGTATCCCCTCACAGATCTCAAAAATGTGCCGAGCGGAACGTCCTCTTGGAATTGCGATGTACCACACTGATCCCCTAACGGAACTTACGACGGCGATTGACTGCGAGCGAGAGGTTGTAAGTCTTCTTTACTACGTAGTCATTACAGGCGTCCTAAGTCCTCTCTCTCTCTCTCTCTCTCTCTCTCTCTCTCTCTCTCTCCTGATCGATCAAAGTCATCCTTACGTAAGATAAGCCAAAACTTTTAAGGTATGAAGAAAGTAATCATAAATTACATTTAAGATGAAATACACAGCATCAGGATTTTTGAAAAAAGAAGTCCACAAACATATCTATATCTCCCTGTTCCTCACACAAATCATCATATGTCGTCACTACATTAGTCGTTCCTAATAAAAGAAAATTGCATGGCGGTCTGATATTGATTTATGATCCGTGAGACCCCAAGTCACAACACGAGAACTACTGGGTGGAGGGCAACCCGCCTGCACACGGGCCCAAAATCACTCTAAATCTACACCAAAGGCACAACGGTGACATCACCACTCAGAGCATACAATGTACGAAAGGAAATGGATATATACTGTCTTACCCACTAGACTGTACAGATTGTCCGTGCTCCTATGAATATTTTCTAATTAAAGAGATCTTGGGTCTATTCAATGGCTTGCTGTTTGTGAATGTAAAAGCCTTTAATTAAGTTCATCACTTCAAACAGAACGACTGCGTCAAATCTTCCCAACATAAGAAACCTCACTTGTGCTAAAATGCTAACTTATACGCTGCGGATGGACGTAGAGACTTTGGGATCTTGTCTTTATATTTCCTTACACTCAGACATCAGAACAAACGAAGACATGAAGCGTTCTGCCGGAGATGGAAATGACCCTGACTGACCTCTGCAAAATGTGAAGATGAGAGATATCAAAGCTTGCTTCCGAGTGCACCAAAGACTCGTTCACCAAGAGAGAGCAGAGCAGAAAAACGGGTCAATTTGGCGACAAGAAACGTAATGCCCTTCACGTATATCAACATACAGGGACTTAAAACACCCACACAACGAACGAAATCCCCTTCATTAAGGGTTCATCGAGGGAATCAAATACGGTACTTGCAGGCTTCACAGACTGCTTGAACAGTGAGGCATGGATCCCGAACTACAACTTATAATGGTGTGATATAACAATAAGGACATGCGAAGGAGTTGGGTTATACAAACCAGACCTTCTTGAATGGTCCACGCTATTAAAGAACTCGAATGATGCAGCAGAAGTGGTGCCTGTCAATATCGACACACTAAATGTGGCTATCGCATTGATATACCAGCCACCATGAACTAGACCAAAGGTCATGGAAAAATCAAAAAGAATAAAAGAACCTGTTTCGAAAAACCTCGGTAACCCAGTTCCACTTGCATTCTCTGTAAGAGACTTGAGCACGCTTAACGTGGAGATGGCGAGGAAAAACCACCATTCCCGAGAATCCCTCCAGAAAAACTTGTAGGTCAGAGGAACAGCTGCACGACAGAAAATCATTTAGTGTGACAAAGTCTCTCTTGGTCAGCCAAGAGGAAAACCAACTAGAAGAGAAATTACGCTAATCATATGGATCTAATAAGCGACATCTACATTTCAATTACAACTGTACTCATCACAACCTTATAGGAAAAAAACAAAGTAAAAATGCTAAGCCACCTGGTCAGAATACACTCCCCTACGGTGATAAATTCAGGAGATTTAAGTCTGATATTTAGCAGATAGAATGGTAACAGGTGAACAATGAGCTGTTTCTGGTATAACGAAAAGCAATGCTAACAGGCAACACGCATGTGGAACGCGCGATTTGTCTGACTCCTGAAGCACTTTACACATGCATGGCACACATACGAAAAACTGCAAGAGGTTAAGGCCAGAATAAAGATGACTCTCCCTCTTTGGAAAACGAAATAAGTTGCAGACCTCATAGAAATACCGCAGCTTACCAACAATGGAAAGCAAACCTGTCAAATAAACCGAAAGACAAAGCTCTTACTCATGAAAAAAAAATGATAAAAGAGATCCTGAAAAAAGAAGACAGAGCCGTCAGGGAGACAGCAAAAAACACAATGCTTCCATTCATAAACAAAACGCTAATCAAGACCACAAGTTCCATTATCCCACAAAGACTGGAGGAGGGCACATACACGCACGATGGCCAGATAAGGGAGATAGTAAAAGTGCAATATGTATCATCGTCAGGTGAGCCAACAATTACTTTTAAGATGAATGGTCCAAACGACTTCAACAACAAGCTCTCCAAGTTACACATTCATTTCGTCACAGCAGGATTTCGACAGAACCACGCAGAATATGCCCAAGCATTCGGGACCAGACTCTTGGAGCTCCGTTCTCATAAAGAAATACAAAGCACCACTAGTACCAACACTAAACACCTTAGGGAAAAAAAATATACCTAAACTACAGCATTATCCCAAAAACTCTGAAAGTGACCCTCATCGCCCCACTGCACAAGGGAGAAAGCAAAGCAATCCCCCAGAAACAAACACCGAACGAACAGCAGCACAGACACTACACATTATTAAGGTTTTCGCGAGTCCCACAATACAAGTTGACTGATTGAATACCGACTCACCTCTGCTCTGTGCTGAATAATACTTGCATATCTATATCAGGCTTGTCTTTGGTGGAAAACTAGGCTAACAATGGCGTCTCTCTGGTTAATCATTTGCCAGCAAGGAAACACCTTGAGGTAGTTTTGTGATTTGGGAATCGTCGTAGATGTTTATCGAGTTGTCAGCGTGGGAACTGTCGGCCGGGGAATACTTGGTTGAAGAGAGTCGGTGTACATCGTGTCAGAGAGCCGATTGGCGGAGTAGCTTTGTTATTCATTGTCTGCAGGACAGCAAATGTTGTGGCATTCCCAGAATCATTATGACGTGTTCTATAGAGCTGTGCACGGGTGAGGAGGTGCCTTCTACTTTGACATCTTTGTCTTTAATACCAATAACATTATGACCACATATAATCACTCCTCACACCACCTGCCCTCCCAGATACTCTCCCACGCTACAAAACATGAACATATCCCAACACTTTTTCACATGGAGATTTCAGTGCCCATAATCCTGCATGGCTCAAAACCAACATACAAGATCCATATGGTGACCTAATAAACCAACTAGAAAACTAACCAACAACGCTGCCAGCCAACTGACCTCACCAGACAATACCTTAAGCACAAGAGTCACTGCATACTAGGACCAGCTGACCTACACTACACCAACTCCTTTCTAATTATACACCCTCTAACCCAACTAACTCAAAAAAATAGAATGCCGGAAATCAGGCTTGCCAGCGTTTACACAATACAGAGAATCCAAGTTCCAAGATTTCACCTTGAATAATTATAATTTTCCATCTCTAGGCCAAAAACAATTCCCACTACATCAGTAACATTAACCAACTCAGCAAAAGACACACCAAACGGACACAGAAGGCAATATAACCCAAACTTCTCCCCGCAAGTTGTGGAACTCATAAAGCAAAGAAATACACACAGACTACACCATTCACTCTCACCACAGACCATAAGGCAACCCTAAACTCCGATACCAAAACCACCAATCTAATCACTGAAAACCAAAAGGGGATGTTGGCCCTTCTTCCTGAACAGGATGGAAGACAAAACGAACTGAACCATCCTAATCCCGACAAATGAAGTTCTTCAAGCCTAAAACATGAACATCCTATCTCTCGAAGAACACACAAACATGCTCTTGAAACTACCTGAAACTAAGTCGAACACAAACCACGCTCCTCAACATGACAATCACGAAAAACTTACGTTGAATCCGTCCCGACAACCGCCCACTCATCCATCGCTCCCAGCAACAAATATATAACTCGACTAAGACCTTTAACGACTTGCCTGCAACAAGCCCTGGCAACCTATCAAACACCCATATGAAACTCTTAGGCCCAGTACTTTTTCAGCCACTTCTGGTCCCACTCAAAAAATTCCCAACATAATATAACATCCTCCAAACCCCTCATCTCCCCTTCCTCCTACCATCCCCATACACTCCAATCATCAATATCCAACGCCCTCAAAAAAAACTGATCGACAAGAGTCAATCAATATATCCCTTTCACCCACACAGTATGGCTATATTTCCAATCGCTTCACCACCACACTGTAATCAAAGCTCACACGGCACACTCAGGACGGGCTTTAACTGGCCACAGTCGCCATCCTGCAGAGCACCAGTCGCAAGACACATCAAGAAAGTATTCGACACAGTCCCACTACATTTGCTCACACACATGATACGCAACACCATCCTCCACACAAAAAAATAACAAAAAATGGTTGACCAACTTCACAGCTGGCCACCAGACCTAGTCCACCAATAGAGGCTTTTCACCTTAAAGATCCTCAAGCTCTAATGTGGCTTCCCCTATATAAGACCTCTTTCCTTAACCCTCTGCTCCCCGCAAACCACAATTCCGTCACAGCCCCCTAAACGCTACACCATAAACAGCAAAGATGGAACAAGAAACACAGCTGCTCGAAGTAGAATCTCTGCATCCCGATAAAACTCCACCGTCACCCTCTTAACCCTTAAGAGATATGACTCCAATACACATCAAACAGTAACCCTGCATGATCAACGACCTCCTACTCAACATTACGCCATCTACATTAAGTATCACAGTCGCCATCCACATGACATTCACCCCCACCATAAACATATCAAACGCCCTCAAAACATTTACTGGCAATAGCAGGAGCCCAAAAACCATCTCCTCTG
>JAUUDW010010021.1:0-10218 GCA_032361385.1 Panulirus guttatus | reverse complement strand
CTCTCTCTCTCTCTCTCTCTCTCTCTCTCTCTCTCTCTCTCTCTCTCTCTCTCTCTCTCTTTCTCTCTCTCTCTCGCAGCTTTGGCGTGGTCAACGGATGGTAAAGTTCAGCCTGGCAAGCTACTGTACAGTTCCATGAAGGTGAGACAGTGAAGTTAGGTCTGGCTGACATGGGGCTTAAATAGATAACTACAAGCATGCGACTCCTGTCCAACATCCCTGGCAAACATACGTAGTTCAGAAACCGTAAGGAGAGAGAATGAGGAAGTTGACGAGAGTCCTTCAAGTGGACGGGAGCCAGGAGGATTCAGAAGCAATCGAGTCATGAGGCAACACAGTGCGCAAAACTCCGGTGTTGCAGAGTGTGTTTTGGCCCCGTCAGAACGCAGTTGACACCGTCCCCTACGAGGTTCATGAAAGGAAAACCAGAATTTCGGACGCTCCTCCTGTGGCTGGAGATGAGTCGCAGTGTCAGGGGACATAGGACCCACGGCGGACGGTTCTCCCCCTCGTACTGGGCTGGAGTTACCCGAGGCGTGCCGCAGGGCTAAGTCTTGCGACCAGTGCTATTCCTGATGTAGGTAAATGACTTGCCAGGAGGACGTGAGTAATGCCTCGGTATGCTTCTGGGTGAGGCAAGAACCATGAGAAGTCAGGAATGTCCAGGATTTCGCCAGCTTATGGACTTAAGACAGGCTATACAGGTCTGGTCGGGTGACGTGGTTGCTGAACCTTAGACCGACCACATACCTAGTGATGAAGGTGAGACAGTGAATAGAGAGACGTCGTCGTCACTTTCAAAAACTTTAGAAACCTGAATGTGCGGGTGATTACGAACTAGACGGGCAGGGAGATTTACACTTGTGGAACCCCATCTCCTCAACATTCTCTGCCATCAAATTACTGCTTAAATCTCTGTATGATATGTGCATTAACCAAGCCCTTAGTCATTCTGGTCCACTCATCCATGTGTGTGTGCGTGTGTGTATGTTTGTTAAAGTACCTTACTATTGACTTGCATTTCATTAATTAGTCGTACATATGAATGCCAGGGCGTTTGTTCCTCGCTGCGGCATAAGTCGGCAATGGCCCGGGCGTTCTTCAGGGCGTTTGTCTGCTTCTGCACGTCACGGTATATCTCTGTCATGACTCGTGTGTTAGGCCGGGTGTCCCCGCAGACACCGCCCCACTATCCTTGCGCGGTATGGGTCTGTAATGGCCCGGGAAGTGCGTCAGTGTTGTGGTCAGGAAGTGTCTTTATGATGAAGCCAAGTAGTTCGGCCCTGAGGCGTGAAGGTGAGAGAGGCCCAGTGCGACAGAATAAGTATCTCCCTACCTTCCCTACGAGTACTTACCGTGGGGCAGGGTGAGCGTGTAGCTCTCACACCACTTATCGTCCTCCTCTCACAATACTCTTGACGTCTGGAGCCACTCTCACACCGTCGTTGCCAGTCCGTCCTGGCTTCATCTGGTATTGGACTCTGGAGTACTTGTAATCTCTTTGGGCAAACTGTGCGGTCTGCCCTGTCTTTCTCGCTGAGCTCTCGAATATCTTCGGCTGATGCCTTTTCCATATATTGCCTGGACTTTGTGTAGATGTCATTACTCTGTGTCGTCAGATCTGCGAAGTTTTTATTCCGGAATGTTTATTTTTTCCCCCATTTGGACTGTCTGCTGCCATCTGTTCAACTTTCCTTTCTTGTGCAGCAGAAGATCTTAACAGTCGTTCATGGTAGTTCATGTGTTCCGTTCCCTTAGACTTGCGCGTCAAATATTGCTGATTTCTCTCCAGATATCATTATAATCAACTTGCTCAGCTGGTGACCATGTAGCACAGCAGGGCACAGTACTGCTTCTTGCACACACACACACACACACACACACACACACCCTGCATATTTCCTTCAGTATGTTGTGGCTCTCGTTTTGAAAGCTGTCATGGCCAGTGTGGGTGTCGTGAGAGGTTGTACTAGTACAGCCAAGGCCGGGTGTAGGGATAGGCCTTGTGGGTCTGCAGGTTACCACACCCCACAGCGTCGCAACCGGGTTGTAATATCAATAGATACGAGTTTACGACAGGGACGTGACGATACCCCGGGGATTCAGCGAGTATGACCTGTGGATTGAGTAATATTAGCTCAAGGGATGATACTACACAGCAAGGATTTGGTCGTGCAAACCAAGGATTTAATCATGTACGACAAGGATTTGGTTGTGCTGGATTTTTTTATGCTTGGAATATTTTTAGTTATGCTGTACCAGATGTGGACTTACAAGAAGAAGCTCATACCGACTGCAGAGGTTTAACACACAACACGGGCTTATCATACCGGACATATTTAACATGCAACACAGGTTTAACAATACAGCGGATGTTTGATATACAACACAGGTTTAACATTCAGCATCGGTTTAACGTACAGTACAGATTTAACTTTAATTAAGGCATTTACTGTATGTTATAGGCGTTATTAGGCGTTAATATTACCATGTTTTTTTTTCCCAGTTTCTCTTACGTCAGCGTCGTATCGAGTGCGTCGTTTGATCAGCGTCGTGTACAACGCCGTTTTTTTTTTTGACGTTACGACGGCCAGCGTTCCGGGCGGCGTTGTTTCCGGTGTCCGTGTCCGTCCGTCCGTCCGTCCGGCGTCGTCACGCGACGTGCGTCGTCCCAGGGATGTCGTTTCCGTAATCGTGTGGAGGTCGCGGCAGGCGTGACAGCGGCCCTAGTTAGTGTGTCGCCCTTGGCCAATAATGTGGTTGGCCAGGCCAGCGTTAACCAGGCCAAGGTCGTTAACGGCTGACTCGTTTACACGTATGGTCCGAGGGAGAGTCGTGAACGGGGTCGTTACTGGTAGTTTGGTCGTCAACAGGATCAACGAGGATACTTAAGTTATCGAAAGGGTCGTCACGAGTAAATTGGTCATCATCAGGGTCGTTATCCTCCGTGTGGTCGTCAGTAGAGTCGAATCACGTAATGAGGGTCGTCGTAAGTGGTTACGCCTGGTACCTATAATTGGTCACGTCGTTACTGGTCGTTACAAGGAATCGCGCCGATGTAGTTCAGTCGTTGATCTATAACGCGGTGGTTTAAGGGAACAGCCTAAGTTTTACAAACAACAACATGGTTGTATTATAAGGTTGTGACGCAGGCGTTACTGCAGAGGATGTACTCTAGGACTGTACTACATTGTCAGTGGACGGAAAGGAGCACAGTCGGCGAGAAAGTTTATTTTCTTGCTGCTGATTGTAGCGCTGCCTTGAAGCTCCAAGAACCTCGTAAACGGGATCCTAGGGTTATATGATCAACTAATTATTTTCCAATAATCTGGAAATGCAGAACGAAATTGCACGCTCTTAATAGTCATCCGTTATGAAATACCAACGGTTTGGTAATTTAACCAGGCCTGGGAGAGTCGGGAGGGGAAGGGGTGGAGACCTGCTCTTAGTACAGTAGACGGCGAAGGAATTGTTCGGTACCTATATTTTGGGTTACACCACTCTTATTAATGAATGGTGAAATCTGGACTTAAACGTTATTTTTGGTATATAGTATTTGGATACGTAAGGAGCACTTCTAAGTGTTCAGCCTTTAGAAATAGATCAGAAGAGTTGAAAAAATCTGTGCAAACTAACCTGGTAATGTCCTGAAGGAACGTATTGAAAATGCTATGTAAAAAAAAAAGGGTTAATGCAAACAGTATCTCTTTATTCTTGCCCACTGCTGTAATTGTAGTTATAACCGATAGTTACAAAAACCTCACAGGTTATTAGGGGGTCATTAGCGATGTGGACCTGTGTGGCGTGGGCGTGAGAGATGACAGTAGACAATATTCCGTATAGTGATAACGTGATTGTATCACACGCTGATGAGCAGAGAGATGTGGGTAACGGTTGTGGCTCACGTTATTAGCCACTGTAGCGAGGTGGCGGCCGGAGATGCAGTCACATCTGAATAGCAATGTCTTCTCCAGGAAGAACTTTGTCATTATTTCGTAATAATTAATTAACCTAGATTTGCATCACAAGGGAGTCGAACATCTCGATTTAATGTATTGTAGGTTGCTTCATAATCTAACGAGTTAACAGTTACTGTAACCTAGTTTTGATTGACGCGTAATTGTTGATTTGTGGTGTTTTTGGTAGAATATAAGTTTGTCTTTTCGCCAGATGGGAAGGAATGTTTTGTTTACATTTTTAGATCGGCGTTGCCCGAGGGGAACCATCGCCGGAGTCTGTTCGACCTTCTTACTGTGGCTTGATAACACATAACCTGCTGTTTACGAGACTGCTAACGCTACAGAGGAATTATAAAGACTTATTTGGCTGACACTCGTGTGAAATGTCTCGCTGGCAGCGGAGAAAGTCTCGCCCTGAGCGACGCGCCGACGTGACGCGATGTGACGGGCCACGAAACCCGGCCTCGCTTACCCTCTAATGGATCACATACAGTATAAAAAAGAAAAAAAAAAGCAGCTAGTATTTTTGTTTAAAGAAAAAAAATCTCGTACGGACATACGTGCTTCCCAGTAATTATTTTTCATTGTGCGTGAAGGAATTTGTCATTATTTATGTACTACGGATTCCCCCCAGTTACGCGAGTGTTCCTATCAAACTAATCACAGATGTTCCCACTAAAAAATACGTATATTTAGTATATTATAAAATACTTGTGATTCGAGTTATTTATCGTCTCTAGATCATCCATTTGTCAAATCTTTACATTTGCAGTTTTATGCATACGATGCATAATTGTATCAGATAGTTCCCCTCGGAGTCTCTGGCGCTTTTGAAAATGATGTCATCACTCCTTCCATTATATATTGGCAATTTGTTTGGTATGGTATTGTGTGGTGAGACACTTTCGAGGTGATACGTGCCTAGGGCTCCCAAGAACTGATGGGGGTTGTACAATAAAACTGTCAATTTTCCCATCCAGCAGGTGTCTACAATGACTCATAGAGTTGCCATACATCACCCAGCATACGTATACATTACGACTTTCCGAATTTACCAAGGCTGAAGACACTGTGTGGCGGCGTTACTTTAAATGTGGTTTGGGTCCGGACCATCGTACGTACTGAGTCGTGAGAACAACCTTGTTTCCCCCCAACGAGGCTTCCTTCTCCCGAGCAAGAAACAATGGCTGTTGTAAGCTGATTGGATGGGCATGCACGGCACCTCCGAGGTAGTCGAATGTACTTTCCAAGATTTCATCTTGATGAGTCTAGGAATTTGATGAGATTCCTCTTAAGATATTTGAAACGTCCCTAGTTCAAAATTTATCTAAATAGGTACAAGCGCATTAATGGAAAATTTATATGATTTTCTAAAAGATACGGATTGTGTGTGTGTGTGTGTGTGTGTGTGTGTGATTGTTGTAACATTATATACCGATAAAATCGTCGCTTAAGTAGAGCCAGTATGACTTAGCAGAACAGTGTTTTGTAACACGCTGGAGAACTGCAAATGTTTCACGCGACCACATAATGCGAGTGAAAACTAGGGTTTGAATGTCGCTCTACGTCTGTTGTCAAGGTTACGTGGGCGGCGGTTACCATTTTCTGGCGGGAAGGGAAAAGTTGGGCGGGTGGCGGTCGACCTGCGGGCGGCTCCCGCCACATTATTTGCCGGAGGCTTTGTGGATTGCCTGCCGTAGTTGAATATTTGAGTCATTCGATGCGATTTAACAGTTAATTGAGATGATATCTTTTCCATCGTCTTTATATTGAAAAAAACCAATACCTTACGGTATTAGAAACTTACTTAATGGATGTTTAGATATAGGACTGTTCTCTAATTTTACTTAATTTTTATCATTTGAAGTAACTCCAGTACTTTGTCGTTTTTTTTTTCTTTATATTTGCGGGTTGTCAGGAATGTGTGATAAGGTATTGAGACGTATATACAGACATGTAAAAGGTATTTAACACAGTATTTTGGCAACATGAAAATTAATTGCACATTGTAAGTAAACTCCGAATACTGTTGGGTTACGCTGTTTTGTATTAGAATTTCAGTTTTGGATTATGCGAACGAAATCGTTTCTCGGCCCGAAAGCTAAGCGACATGAAGCTTACAGAACCATGTTACGCAAGGGACGTACGTGCAGTTTTGGGGCAGTAAGCTGACATGAGAGCAAGAGTTTGAAAAATGTGACCGCAAGGGTGAATGTGGGCTCAAGGGTGCGACATTCACCCGCACCTCGTTTTCTTCATTCTTTTTTGACAAAACCCACAAATGGGGAACAATTATCCTCACAAGTCTTTTCGTGGGAAAAGATTCGCGTATGGCAAGACAATAGCTTGATGTTCTGGACTCTTAACGCAGCGACTTCCTTAAATTCTAGGACGATACTGGCACATCAACTTGACGCGTGAACCCGATATATATAGTGATTTAAAAACGCTACGAATAACGCCGGATTATTAGTCGTAGAAGTTAAAAGTCAGTGTCTTTGATATCAGACATACATAAAAAAGTAGAAAACCAGGGAAACGTGAGCTGGTTAGCGCAATTGTTAGAAATATAAACGACCTCCAGAGATACAGAAATATGGTAACATGAACTTAGCGTCCTTATGATATAAAAGGACATCGTAGTTATCACTCTTGCAGTATGAACGCTCACAACTTTAGCTTCGAGCACCTTATACATTACGCAGTGGTGAAAAATCACTGAGTATTACTTAACAGTTCCTTCGATCTGTGTTGTGATTATTACTGAAATTAAGATTTCCAGAAAAGAAAAAATAAGAAAATTGAATTAGTATTGAATGCCCTGGTCAGAGGCTTTGTATTTGTTTAGTGATGAGAGTGGTGACGGTGGATGAGAGACGCCCTCACGACTCGGGTTTACCCCTAAGTCACATGTATCCCCCCCTCTCCCCCCTTCCCCTTGCTACTATCCACCAGGCTGTTCGTTCCCTCCGGAGCGCCCGCCAGGCGGCACGCCGCGCGGCGTGGCAGGGAACGCGCAGGGAGCGTCGTGTTGAACGGCTGTGAGTTTACCCAAGTGGAGAGAACGTCTTATTAGGTTCCTTCGTTAAGGTATCCTTGACCAGTGAACGTGCTATACCACGTGTTCCCTGGAGCGCGTGCTGGCCTCGCGTGGTGCCCTCAGGAACGGAGGAGTGAGACGTGTGAGGGGAAGTTACACGTCGTGAGGCAGAGAGAAGGGCAGCGAGACGCTTACGACTCTCTGGGGTGAAGATTATACGTAAATCTCTGGGGTTATGTCGGAGGTGGGGAGGGAAGAGTGATGCACTGTCACCCACCATCTACACTTCTGCGTCGGATTTTCTCGTTCAGATCTTGGGGTTTCATTGAACTCGTTGACCTGGAAGTGCAGTGGCGTGTTCATCAGGTCAGAAGGTCATCTCTGGAGGTCATAGGTTCAGGCCAGCCGGGGGGTGGGTGTGTGGGGGTGCACCACCTCCGCCAGCTCTCGTGTAATTTCGTTATGGCGAAGCTAATGAAGGCGGTGTGGCCAGCTGCGGTCCGGGCCCCGTTACCCCACCGGCTGGGGAGATGACGAGTTCTCCGGGGTGGCTGGGGAGGCCGCCTGCGTCTTGCTTGGGCTTGCCGGAGGTGGGAAGTGACAAGGAAGGTGGCAGTGTGTATACGGTTGGGAGAATAGTGTCATCTTGATGTAGCTGGGAGGGAGGGAGGGGGGGAGAATAGTTGAAGATAGATGGGGAGACTGAGTGATTGACAGGTCACGGTGTAGGCTGGGACTCACTGGTCTGGGGAGATTAGGAGTAGAGGAGTGGTTGGGGAGTGAAGGGTGTTGATCTGAGAGACTGGAAGTCTATATGAGTTACGTGGTGGACCACAAGTGCTGGAGGTCATTGTATGGACTGGAAAGGTGAACGAGACGGAGACGCAAGATGAAGACCTCACTGTGATAACAGCAGAGAGTACAGCACGTGACCTTGTTCGTGTCCTGACCCCATGTTGGGCGGCAGTTGACTGCAGCGTGGAACGCGTTATCGGAGCGTTCTTTTTTTAAATTCTAGGTAAGTGTGTTAGTGTGCTGTGAGGTCAGGTCAGAGCACAAACATCCTGGGTGGTGTAGGTACGTGTAGGCCAGGTGTTTGTGGCCCGTGTAAACACCCGTCAGTCAGGTATACATACAATTATGTAGTGCTCAGGTGTATACGCCGGCAGACCTGCCCCACATAATCACTGGCAGCCTCTCCTGCTCTTGTTATTCAGTCGACTGTTGCAGTTCTCTCTCGTTCTCGACAGTGTTCTCTCTGGTTTTTGAACAAATATTAACTCCTCCATGTCGTTCATGCTTCTGTTGGTTTTCATGTGTATTTGATAACTCTGTTATTCCCAGTTCTCTAGCGTTTTCTCTCGGGTTTTCGTATTTTTACGTTTCTTAGATCCATTCCAAGTTCTCTATTGTTTTCTCTGTTCATAAACAGGCGCGACTCCCATCTCCGTTCCAAGTTGTCACGGTTGGTCTTTCTTCGGGTCTCACTCCGACCGTTTTTTTTACATCTTCTGTTTAGAAACCGCGCTGGCTGATGCCCGGGATTCTATGAGGTAGGAGGCGTGCTGTCCTGTGGTTGTGAGGACGGAGTTGTGCCTCACTGCCGTACCCTGGGGTGAGGCGGCATGAGGCAACACCTCACACACAAACAGCAAGGGAAGGGAAAGTTTAACTGTACACTTGCGGCCCAGGAAACTCTTGCTGTAATGAGAGGACATTGCTCTGGCAGGTCAGTGTCCCGAAGGAAATTCTCCGCAGTAATATAGAACAATATTTTGGTTGATACGGATCATATTTTTGCAAGAAAAGAAGACTTATATTTCTGAGGAGCTCTAGCAAGATGCTAGCCATTCGACTATGGATGGTCTCACCTCACGGGCCAGTGATGATGAATTCTGTGTACCGCATACTTCTGTGTCGTGAGCCACCGTACTTAGACCTGGGGAACGTGAGGCATGACACACGGGAGAGGTCGTCAGATCGAGCCCTGTGGAGCTCACTCGAATCAGCCGCGGTCATAGGGTCACACTGGATAGCCTCTCCGTATATCCTGTTAAGAGAACTCTTGTGTTTACGTGTGCTCAATGTTGCCTGTACACCTCGAGAGAGGCGAATCATGACGGGTCTTGCCGTGCAGATCTGTGGCGTGTGGAAATCTTGCGACTCGGGTGTACCTCTTATTGTTCACCTCGTGCACTTGGCCGAGCATTCTGGAACTGGGAATTCTAAAGGTCCTTAGGCAAAGGATTGTGGCGTAAATTACTTTTGGAAGGAGTAAAACACATACCAGGGGAACGTGAACTATTTTGTCTCTTTATTACGTAAAAATGCTTTGGTCTTGAGGGGATATTTTACAGATGCACTTAATGTTTGTAAGACTACCTGTTGCTAGTGGTGTCATCATTATGGTTATCACGTGAACAGCTGTGATGTGATTCAGAGGGAAGACAGTGCTCTAATGGATGAGGGGTGGTACTTGAATTTTTATAAGAGTATGCGAAAAATTTCCTGAGCGACACAGGAAGGAGGAATTCTTGCCCAAGTGTCGTCCTGAGCGCCACAGGGATGGCACGTGAGGGGTTCTTGCCCCAAGTGTATCTTACGTCGTGTACATTGATATATCATTATGGTTATTGATTGCTTTGTTATGGCAGGTGTGCCAGCAGGTCGTTATTGATTATTTTTTTTATTGTTTTATCACTGTGGTATTACTTCTTTTATTAGTATGTATGTTATTTAGATGTAGTTGAACGATCACTTGTTTCAATAAAATTTTGAAGAAGAAAAATCGGAATATCAAGTGAAATAGGCCTTAGTATAGGGAAATGCAGTATAATCTTGTTAACAGATTTGTTGAGGTAGTTGAAGATCTGGTCTTACCTGAAAAGAGCCAGCAGTGTTTATTGTGTTTTATAGATGTTTATAGCTAGAGACATAGAGAGAGTGGTAGCGAGAGCAGTTGAGAAATACGTAGAGAGAGAGAGAGAGAGAGAGAGAGAGAGAGAGAGAGAATGAGTGAGTCGATAGAGTCAGGAACCTACGAACATTTAGATAGAGATACGTTCACACACACTCACACACACACACGCACGCACACGGGAGAGAGGAAGGCGATAAAGAGAGTATAATAAGAGTGGCCATAATTAAGACAGGTGTGGCCTGCAAGACATTCCTGGACCCCCCCAACCCCGACAAAGGACCCCCCCCTCCCCCTCTTCC
>JAUUDW010009999.1:0-10218 GCA_032361385.1 Panulirus guttatus | reverse complement strand
AACTCTTGAAATTCATCATAACGACTAATGACACTGAAGATGATAATGAATAGTCATAATGCTATCTCTTTTGATGACTACAGTAATAATGATGATGGTGGTGGTGATGGCCAGTGAGGTAAAGCCTTTGAGGCAGTAATTATAATGACGGGACGCACCACAACCACACTCACATCTACCCCCAGTGCCTTGTAGGAAGAAACCTCAACGCTGCTATAGCCAGTAATCCTTGAGAAACTTCAACGCTAGTGTAAAAAAAATAGTCTCCGGGAAACTTCAATGCTCATATAGATAAAAATCCTTATGAAACTTCAGTGCTATTGTAACAAATGATCCTTGAGGAACTTCAATGTTAACGTAACAAGGAATCCTTGAGAAACTTCAACGCTGGTGTAGCAAGTAATCTCTAAGGAACTTCAACGCTGGTGTAGAAAGTAATCTCGGACGCCTCTAGAAGTAAATTCTCGTTTCCACCTCCAGTCTTATGTCTCTCTCTTTTTTTTTATATAGTCTTCGCCAATATAAAACCAGAGAATGAACGTGCTCTCTTGGCATGGCGAGGAACTTTCCTTCGTGCGAGTGTGTGTGTGTGTGTGAGGAGCGGTGGGAGTGGCCAAGGCAGGCTATCGGCCAGGCAAGCAGGTAAATAGGCTAGCGTGCGGACCAGAGGGGTGGGCTAGGAATCGAGGCGGCTCGGCCTGTTAGCGCTGACCTGATGGGTATCGCACCTCACGATCTAGCTATACCGCACCCACGGAGGCTGCACGGCCTCGGGCCCACCGCCCGGCCGGCCAGCCGACCGACCAAGGAGCCTACACCACCCACCACCACAACAACCACCAACCCACTCAACCCAAATCCAGCCATAGCCGTCCGTCGACGCCGCCGCGGCTCCTTTACCACCTCCTGCAGTCTCGCGGCGCCATCATCGGGTGACTGAGACAGTCACGCTCAGAGACGTCGGTGTGTGCGTGGCAAAACAAATGCCAATACAATGGCGGAAGACGGCCCCTCAGCCAGACTCAGTCTCCGCCACACCAACCACTCACGCGCAACATACAGGCATATGAGTAAAGATATAAACATACGTACAAATGTACATAATAAACACGTTACAAACACAGATATACTGATAGAACTCACACACACACACACACACACACACACACACAAACCAAGGCGGCATAGCAACGGGTCTGCAATAAACTTGAAAATGGACGATAGTCTCTTGGGGCGTCTTCACTGAGACTGAACTAGTTGCGAAGAGTGAACAACTTGCGAATCAATATGCAATGGGTTCCCGGCAGCGGCCAGGTCTGGCGTTATTAGGAAGTTGTCGATGGGGAAGTGTGTTCCCACATGGGGCGGCCTGTCTGTAGGAAGCTCCCCTCCTGGCGAGGTGCACGAGGCAGCAGAACCAGGAGAGTCCTGCTTAAAGACGTATCTCTCGTCCAAGATAACTTGTCAACCTGCATCAGGAGCGGCTTGCCCTAGGACGCCTCCCCAAGCCTGGCGCGCCCATCACCTGGACAAGAGCTACTGCCATGGTCTGACCAACCCATCCTACACCTCACACACGATCTTCCTTTTACCCGCGTGTCACTTCGATGACTTGAGCGATGACGGGAACAATGACACAGCATCAGGTGCAGGAGGCGATGATGCCATCAACCAAACGCAGCAAAGGTGCGCAAAACGTCCTCAGTTCCTCAACTCTCTTACGCAACTCAAAAAAAAAAAAAGTGTCACACGCAGATCATGATACGCATGAGCTTAGAACCGACATCAGAAATCTTTATAATCAATGAGGGAAAAAGGAAGTGGAACTGGAAATTATTTTTCGAAAGTGATCTACTGAAAAGTATTTCGCGTTCTCTCTACAGTTTGTCATGGATCATTACGAATGTGTTTAAGCTGCAGGAGAAGATAAGGGCTGGAGAGAGGCGACATTGTACTGACATGCGTTACTCGACTAGGATGTGACGAATAGGGAATACTTCAGTGCATCTGTTTCACTTCACCTGAGTGGTCGTGCGGGTGGGTTGTTAGAACAACAATCTTCAAATAACATAACTTATCATTTTCATTAAGTGCACATCACACAGTCGGCACAGGTCTGTGGCTGTGTTTGACCATACACAGCAGAGCGACACACGCCTCGTTATACACAGCAGACGGACACATGGCTACTATACACACCAGAGCGACCAACGCCTCAGCATACACAGTAGGGCGACGTACACGTTTCCGTATACCTGCATCTGAAGGTATAAAGACGACGACAACTTTAAGAGAAACGACGACTTCCTTTATCTGTGACGTGTCTTCTGAAAGGAGAGGTGCTCCTTCAGGAGCCGTGTCTCTCCACGAGGGCGACATCTACTCAGAAGGCCCATCGCCCTCGTACGTACTCTAAGCCAAATTGGATTACTCTCTGTACCAAAGAAGAAAACGATATCTTAAACACCAAAACGAAAACGTTCCTGCAGGAACCCATGATCTCCCATGACGAGTGACTACAGATCTCCGATTTCTCACAGACTGTCGCAAAGTCACGACGATCGTTTGTCCGGAGCTTGGATTGTTGCCGGCTGTAATATCCATCGTAATCATACAGATCAGAATTAATATTCCCCTGGGCCTTATTGTCATATGATGGCAGAGTGCTTGGAAATTAAGCCAAGCAATGAGATGCAAATACGACCATCAGAATTCTTATATATAAAGGATATGAAGATCTTTGTAGTGTCGGAGAGCCATATGCATACAGTGACAAGTCATTGACGAACCCCTAGCAGAGATAAAACTCTTTTCAAAATTGCTTCTGTTATTCGTACTGGTATTTGGAATGGAGATATTAGGAGGCTTACACACGTTAAGGTATCAGAATATTTGAATATGGCGTCAGAGACATTCAGATAAACGTCTTACAAACGAAAAAAGAAAAGATCAGGGCAAATTCACAATGAGTTTTTCAAGTTAGTTTCCACGACCGCGTCTTATTTCTCTTGTGAGCGATGAGTTACATAACCCTGGCTTGATCTACCAGCCGAATATGAGGTTTGTACCTCATGAAAGTAGCTTATACTGCCTGTCTTACATAACGACGGCCCCTCATAACCCTGGCGTATGTGGCCAGCCTCATATTAGGGCTGTTCTTCATAACCTTGGCGTATGCGGCGACCCTGATATGAGGAGTGTCCCTCATAGCTCTGATAATATGGCCAGCCTCATATAACGATTATTCCTCATAACACTGATATAAATGATGATTTTTATACGAGATCTGCCCCTTTATAACCCTGATGTACGTAGCCAGCCAAATACTGACGGTTTTCCCTCATAATCCTCACCCTCATCTTCATATGAGGCTTGTCGTCGTATCAGCTCAACACAAAATCGCCAGTAAGCTTGCCTCATGGAATGGTATCGTAAGGGCACTGTGTATGTGGGGAGTGTGTGTGTGTGTGAATGAGGTCGCTGAACTGTCTGGATAGACGAAGACAGTAAAACGTACTCTCCCTATGACACCCTGACACTTGAAATACGACAGATTATCTGAAATACGAAAATCCTTCATAGGACTCAGTATATAGATTAACCTTGGGTCTTTCATTTATTGTAGATATTATTCAAAATCTTTTTTTCTTCTTTATTCTCGCTGATCAGAAGTATAGTTTATATGTACCACGCACAGTTTCCCATGCTCCTGCCCTGAAATTGGTTGTCGTTTGCGTCTCCCGAATGCATCTAATTTGCCTGTTATCTTTATCGTTATCTTATCGGCTTCTTTCATCTCCTGGTTTTCTCTCCAACTTTATGAGGCATTCATAAGAACACTTTAGCATTTACATATGTCTTTCTCATTCCTTGCCCTATATGTATGAGATTTATATCTTCTTATATCTATATATCTTTTCCATTTTCATTTCTGGAGTTCGTTATTTCTTTAATCTCCCTCTTTACATCACTAGATTATTAGCATGCGTTATCAATATTCAGTATCTCTCTCCCTCTAGCTCTCTAAATACGACGATTACACAGCTCTTTATCTCTCCTGTCATCTCTCTCATGTCGTGTAATCTCTCCTCTATCTCTGTGCCGGAGAAAATACGCATGGTATCTATTTCTCGTATTTACTAACAGTCCAGCTCTAAGTGACTTACTCAGAAGGCACACTTAAGTGTGTAATATATATATACACACATACTGTATCCTTCGGAACAAGACTTTTCAGCTTACTTACTCGTTGAGAGTTGCACATAAGACATGAATGAAATCTTAAGAAAAATAACAGTAATGTACGGGAAGAGGGGGTGAGGGAGGCTTTAGTAAGCTGAGTGTACCTGACCCACCCCATGAAAAGTGGGTTGATAAAGGCAGATGGACTGATAAAGAGATTTGGCATCTAAAGCACTGATTGCGTTCCTGTGCAAGATCGCCTGGTTCTCGCTCTGGGAGAGCATTGGAAACTTTTGACCCTTAGATATGTACGTTCGACTCAGTCAGATTTCGCCTTCGGCTCCAGATATTAGTGGATGAAATTAGTCAGTCGGTGTTTCTGTATCCACGATGGGGTAGAATGAATTGACAGAAGGGCTTGACTCTTAGCTGAGTGTGTTTGCGAATGATGCCACAGTCATGATGGAAAAATAGAAGTCGACGGGAATTGTATCAACTTGCAAGGGGACCTAGACAGACTCCGAAGTTAGTCTACGTTTATTTCATGTGAAGGTTTTTCAAGTCTACTCCGAGCGGGAGTCCTCGGTGCTATACTTTAATTAAGGGACCTATTGAGCATTTTTTAGGAGATCTTTTAAACCCCTTTTAAAAGGCATGGTAACAGCAGCAGCAGCTGGCCTGGACTGAAGGTCTGGAATAGAAAAATACTCAGTGGCTTGTCGAGGGAGTCTCTCTGGCTAGGGTTCAAGGTTCAAGGATCGAATATCTTTATTTTCGTTCTTGCGAAACAGCTGCTGAAGACACAGTGTACTCTAATTCAGGAGGAAAATAGAGCGTGTGACCATTGTACTGATGTACGTAGCTTGTACAACTACGCAATTTCTTGTACAGTTCTGCCCAGTACGCTACTTTAGCACACTTGTACTTTTCCTACTCCTTGCTTCGTTACATTTGTGTACTGTGCATTTGATGCTTCGAACAGGAGTATCTTATCCTTTAACTTATGGCTGTCCTATCTTAGAGAGAGAGAGAGAGAGAGAGAGAGAGAGAGAGAGAGAGAGAGAGAGAGAGAGAGAGAGAGAGAGAGAGAGAGAGAGCCACGTCAGCTGCAAGACGTGGGAGATGATTTCCCTTAATTAACGACAGGTGCAAGGGAGGAGAGGGTGTAGGGAGTGGGGGGGGGGGGTTAGGAAAAGGCTCTGCCTAAGGATGGGATGGGGGGGGTAAGGGGTAGGGGGATTCATCGTCACCCATATTGCTACACCTGCGCGGCCGAAAGCCCCGACAGCCAGGTGTGGCGCGCGCGGGCAGATGTTCGACAAAGGCCCTGGTCGTGGAGGACAGATGACCTGCCATGTAGTGCCAGGCCGTAACGAAGAAGGTCATTATGGCAGACAGGCTAATGTGGTTGGCCCCCAGCGTTGGAATTTGGGGTATTTAAGTCGCCATGATTGAATGCGATATTCTCCCTCATCAAGCCTTACTTAACTTGTCTAATTGCTTGAGATGTGGCTGACTCTCCGAGTGGACGAGTTGGTTAATGGCGCTGCACTACATCTGATTAACTCGGAGGTAACAAAGGAATCATCAGCGAGTAACAAATATCATGGAGTAATAAAGGTAGAGTAAGCGAGTAAAAAAAAAAGGAGCTTTAAGCGAGTAAAAAAGGAAGTGTAAGTCATCAAGGAAGGAACTGTAAGCGAGTAACAAAGGAATGATAAGTGAATAACAAAACAAATGTAAGCGAGTAACAAAGGAGTTATAAGCGAGTAACAAAGGAATTATAAGCGGATAACAAAAGAAATATAATCGAGTAACAAAGGAATTCTAAGACCAGCCTTGTGTTCCATGGGATATGTTGTACTCGTGACCCATGCCTCCAATCTCCCCAACCCCATCAGGATCCACCTACCCATCAGAACTTTCAACCCATCGAGAACCACCCACCCTTTAGAACCTTTCACCCATCAGGATCCTCCACCCCAATCATTAGGACCCTCCCATTCAACAGGACACCCCACCGATCAGTACATCCCACTCTTCAGAACACCCTACCGATCAGAACACCCATCAGGAAACCCTACCCGTCAAACATTCGAGTCATCTAAACATCTCACCCATCAGAACGCCCAACTCATCAGAACACCTCACCCGTCAGAATGCTCCAACCTTCAGAGCACCTCACCCATCAGAACACCCTACCCATCAGAACACCAACCAATCAGAACACCCAACCTATCAAGAACACTCCACCCATCAGCGTTCCTCACCCGTCACGACACAGTGTTATTTTCCTTGAGGTGCAGATTCATCAGCAGACGGCACACTTCACCGCCTAAATTCCCAAATAATCGTAACAGTCATAAAAGAAGTTTTTGCGTCAGAAAAGAAAAATATACGAGAAGGTTTTCTGATAGACAGAGACGATAACTTTTATGTAAACAGGGTGTGGTCAACGAATGTATTAACACCAAGAATTTGCTGTCACACAGTGATGACCAGGGAGGTTGTATGACTTTGTTGGGGCGCATAGTAGAGAGCAGGACATGTGGTAGGGCATGTGGTAGGGCGTGGGGCATTCATGTGGCAGGGCATGTGGTGGGTTCTGGGAAGGGATGTGGTAGAGTACGGGGGAATGTATGGCGTGTCCAGGGTCGCCCCTGGCCTGACATGGTCCCCACTTAATTGTCTTCTCTCTCTCTCTCTCTCTCTCTCTCTCTCTCTCTCCCTCCCTATCCATCTATCTATCTATATGTATATGTACATGCATTCACTTCGTCTTCGCTCGCGTTCCTGTCATCTGGTACTCTGTTGTTTCTGAAGGATTGCCTTACACAATTTACCTTCACACTCTTGCTCAGGTCTCCCCGCTGTGTGACTACTCCCTGCCTCAAAGAGCTGCTGACCTCCCTTCCCGCCCCCTTGCAGCTCAGCTCCCTTAGTCTAAGGTACAGTGCTTCTTACCCGTCTTCGTAGGGCGCTGTTCAGCAAAGCTCTATACAGCCTGAGAGGCGGGTGACAGGGCTGGTTGCTAAGTACTCTGATTTCAGTACAGGTCAAGCTGAAATATGGGCATTTTCCATTTTGAGTTTTTCTTTGGCAATGTACTTTGAAGTGAATTTCGAACATATACAACTTTTTCATTTCTTCTAATGTATCTTTTTATCTGTTGAGGAGGCTTGGTGTCCTGTCAACTCTCATCAGTTTCATCCAAAGGAATCTTCCTGAAATTGTTTCTTCGTCTAAGGACAGTCACAGCCTTGCTTCGTCACGCCGAACCCCATCTTCAAGTCTTTTGACATTTACTTGTTTTCCATATCACCATCCACCAACTGACCCACGTCTTTTCTTCTGAATACTCCTTATTCTTCTCATAATTCCATCATCGATATGGAAACACTCGTAGGCACTTCGGTCTGGTACAGCAGTGGCTCCAATGCTGCCCCCTGTGGAATTACCCTTTAACAAGAAAGGACGCGCGCGCTCGAAACAGCAGTAGTGGATTGGCTCATAGCCCGTAGGCAATAGTACCTCCCAATACGTGACGTTTATGTAATGAAACGCAGAGTACAGGTGTGGGCAGAGAGGCAGCTGGAGGCCAGTCTGTTGGCTGGTGAGGGCGAGGCCCTGCCCGGCCCGGTAGTGCTCCCCGGGCCTGCACGATCCTTGTGTTATTACCTACCACAAGCCACGGCCCAGGGCAAGGGCCCGCCGCTCATTTGTCTGCCGTAATGTTGAACACGGCGCTAATATATATGAACACGGGTGCCGGCCCCGGGACATGGCCCGTGAGAATGGCCTGACGGAGGGCTGATGAAGAAGGCCCTTCATCTGTACAAGGCAGAGTCGAGGCTGGGGCGTCTTGGTCTCTATCAAGAAAGTGGTCGGGAGTCGCCTGGCTATGGCGGACCTCATCCAGAAGTAATCCAGTGCCGCAACATCGGGAATTCCAGTCTACGTGAGAACTTGTGGTGATCTTTCAACTCGTATGATCAGAAAGGTTACTATTGTACACCTGAGGGAAAAGAATGTACACGTCCTTGTACAGGGCGGCTGCCGTGTACACCCACACTGTAATGGAGAGGCTCATTCCAGTACAAGCGAGTGGTGAGGATGGGTACAGATGTAGGAAAAGGATTGCAGAACATGAGTCTGAGTGTATCACTTAATGAAGTAGATGTTCATACGCAAGCCTTGATCTCTCTAAAGTATGTCATATATATCCAGATAAAAGAAAGAGAAAAATACAAATTTGCATCGTTGCGATCAAAAGGCTGAAGAGACTTCGATATCTTGCTTCAGCAAGGCAATAGAATTTCTGTTCTGTTCAAACACGAAAGACAGTCGGTCGCCCTTGAAGGGTGAGTGATTCAGTGTTCATACTACACACCAGGAGACGTCAGCGTAGCCGTCCTGCAAAGGCAGGCTCCAGGCAGCCTCCAGACACACACGCACGTACACACACACACACAAAAACACACTCTCCCGGCACTACCGGGATGTGTCAGCCGCTAAGGCTAATATCATCTAAACTCATCCCTGCGTCAGGAATCATGAAAGGCGATATACCCCAGTGCAGTCCAGGCGTTTTTCTTCAGTGCAGTCTGCTTAACGCAGCGCGCGCCATGACCACCAAGCGACCCACAGTCTCTGCCGCCATCCTCATGGTCTCCGGAATCCACACCTCTCCACCTCCTCCCATCGGCCTGCAATGCCTTTACATCTCCCTCGACTCCTCTCAAGTATAGTCACTATCCCATATACTCCCCGCAGCGTCAGCACGTATTATTCTTTTCTGTCAACCTCTCTTGACATACTAATTTTCTCTCGTACCTTCACAAGATTAAAAAAATTCCCAAAACCTTGAAAATCAGATCATCCAAGAGAAACTCCATATAAAAGTCTATGAGGGTCACTTGGGAGCTGTTGACCACTCTATATCATCAAGTCTACAGGTACGATCACTTACACCACATAGGAACAAAGACTAATGATGGATATCACGAACTATAGAAATGAAAATTTTAGCCAAAAAAAAAAAAGATATCACTTTTCAAAAGCCGTGAAGTGCATCAGAGTCTTAAGATGTGGAAAACAATTGCACTTTTGTTGATATACGTCAAAGACATGTTACCAGGAACGAAGACAAAAGAAAAAAGTAGAAAAGGGGAGAAGATAGAATGAAAAATCTACATCTTTTGAACATGATATCAGGAAAAATTAGCAGAAAGAGAAATGCCCTTAGAAGGGACAAAAGCAATCAGAGACTCCACTAGACGGCCCTGGAGAAAGGAGGAAGGAGCCAATATCAGAACAGGTTGAAAAAAAAAAAAGAATGAAAACGTAACCCAGAAACATTTCCCCCTGAAAGAGAAAAACGAAAACAGAAAGAATAAAAAATGAAAACAGGAAAGTGCAAGACACCATTGGACCACCACTCAATGACTCTGGACTTCCCGAGGAACCCAGACAGCAAAGGAGCATTGGATCGTCTCAACCCCAAGCTATGAAGACTCGGCACTGAGCGAGACTTATGCGTCTGTTTGTTCACTACAGCGAATGACGTATCGCAAGCACCAGCACCGCACGGCGTTTCCTCAGGCACAGAGGAAGGAGGATAAGCTGATGATATTAGAGATAATTAAGACGAACGAGCTACCGATTGGTCATCAGAAGTTAGATCGAAACGAGCAGTCAGTCTCAGATGAGCTATCGCCTCGCAATCTTGGCGAAAGAGAGAGATAGATAGAGTCCTCCGCCTGCAGTCAGGCTTCGCCATGGTGTCTGAGCACTAGAAGCTGGAAAGTGTTACCCTTACGAGTTAGAAAAAAAGAATTACTCTAATTACCAGCCAATTAGTCTCACCTCGGCACTCGGGAAAATGACGGCAAGCCATTTTTCGAGATAAGCTAACAAATTTCCTAGAAGGAACGTGATTAATAACATAGTCAGCAAGGCTTCCGTAGCAATACCTTTGATTACAGAATGTTTTAGGTGAAACACACACACACACACAAACATACACACACACAATCA
>JAUUDW010009967.1:0-10219 GCA_032361385.1 Panulirus guttatus | reverse complement strand
CCCATTACGAACCTGCAAGAGAATAATGTTATTCTATAATATTATCTAGCAGTGATGGAGTGAAAAATTTTTTGAGTGCTCAATGCCTGAACATACTGGAGAGTGAAAAGCATGTACAGGATTGAATGAACTGGAGCAGTGTGATATACAGGGGGTGATGTGCTGTCATTTGACTGAACTGGGCATATGAAGAAGCCAGGAGAATCCACGGAAAGGTTTGTGGGGCCCAGTTGTGGATAGGAGGCTGTGGAATCAGTGCATTACACATGACAGCTCTCGAATGGATGTGAGTGAATGATGCCTTTCTTTCTTTGTTCCTGGCATCACCTCACTAATGCGGGAAATGGCAAACAAGTTTGGGGAAAAACTACAATTAAATTCTGTGAAAAAAATCATGTTCCATTTTGCCATCTTAATTCAATATGTAATTTTCCCTTTAGTTTGTCCAAACCGTACTACCAAAAAAACTAAATACATGAACTACTAAGGCTAATTGGAGAAAAAATACTATCCTTATAAATTTTGCTTGTTGTAAAAGGTGACTAAAAGGGGCAGAAGTGGAGGATCAGAATCCCCCATTCTTGTGTTTCAGTTCATAAAAGTGAGAACAGAAGAAGCCAAGTAAGGTGTGCTCAACCCCCTCAACGGCTTAGGCTTGGGTGTCTGAATGTACATGGATGTAATCAAGATGAAGAGAGGGGTACGATAGGTAGTGTTTTTAGTGATAGGAACTGAATGTTCCAGTTCTGAGAGAAACTAAGTTCAAAGTCCTAGGGATATCTGAGGAACAAAGTCTTTGATTAATATGATGGTGAGAGTGAAGGGAGTGGTACTTCTGCAAAAGAGAGAGTTGCAGAAATGTGTTTAAGAGTGTACAGAAGTGAGTACGATACTTATGAGGGTGAAAATGGATTACAAAAAGTGGATGCTCCAAATGATGTTCCACAACTTGTTATAGTATTCTCCAGGCATTACATTAGTGCTGTAGAATAAAATTACTAAATGTTCATAACTAACAGCAATGTGGAGCTAATTTACACAGTTACTAAGGTCACATAAATATCTAACACATTCCAGGTAAGGATAGGATATGGCATGATATACTATATCATGCTGTGCTGTTTTAGATTGTTTGGTTTGATTAGGGTGAGCTACATTTATATATTTTCTTAACCCAACAATTTCCCTTATCTTCAAAGACCAGGCCACTTTAAGTATAAATAGTTTTGTGACACAGCCATAATACTTCATTTCCCAAAGTCAGAATCAATTGTACAAACCATAAGGAGTCCACTGATGTGTATTTCATCCAAATACATTTATTTCTGTGGTGCCCCTAAACTGGAAAGTTACCTAAATTTCGGTGTGTACATACTTTGGTTATTTCCCGTCCCTATACAAGTAAAATCTACCAAGCGAATTGAGTCAGTTATGAGTTTCTTCTGGCTTCGCGGTGGCTCAAGATTTCATATTCACAACAATTTTTCGCTAAATAATCATTCGGCAGTCCAGAGCCATCAAGCCTATTCCAGGCTTCCCTTGGTGACGCGCTGCTCTCAGACATACATCCACTAGTCTCTCACATTAAGCTTGCTCGTTAATTAAAAAGGGTAAATGAAAACCTGTACAATACCTTTTTGTCCCATATCTGTAATGGTTTACTGCCTATACTGTACAGGATAGAGAGAAATCCACTTTGAAAGGTGTTTTTGAACATGATGTGGAGTTGTTGTGGGGAATGTTGTTTACAATTGAGTCTGTTGGGTTACCAGGGAGACGTGATATAGCAATAACAACACTCATTTCCCATATTTATTAAAAGATTTATAATGAAAAAAAGAATTACTATATTTACTGAGTCGTAATTATCTTTTATTGTTATCAGAAGTTTACTGCTTTTGTTATATGAATGTTATGTTGATGATTAGGAGGTTTAAATTGCCTCCCCGGCAAATGTTATGACAGAACGCAAGCACGTGTGTCAGTAACCGTTACTCCGCTTTCCTGGAAAAGTATAGTAATATGGACGACATTTCATTGGTTTTAGTGAAACGTAAACTTCGTATAGGATATTCACACGGAAGCAATGTACGTTAGCAGATAAGCTTAGCAAGTCACTGAGTAGTTTTGTAAAATTTTTGCTCCATGACTCTCATTTCTAGTAGCTTATTTCCTTGGCCGAAATGTCAAAGGCATTTGACTTTTCGAAATTAAATTACACTGTCAGCTTACATATGAGGCACAGTCACTGCTGTGAACACGACAAACTAAGGTTATGATACCGGCCGTATGTCGTACTTGTAATATTAGGTCGTTTATGATTTTGTACGCTGGTAGATTGCTCTGTGTATTTTGTATGTTGCAGTAATATTTGTGCACCATTGTAACCAAATTTTAAAGAAAGTTCAGAAAATGCTTGCATCTTTATCAGAAGGACTTTAGTGAAGTCTCCCTAAACAAAATTCTCCAAAATCTGAGGTTTATAGAACTACAGGAAACCCATTGGACTTTTGAATGTCTGGTCATATTAGCAGCTTATCTTTTCTAAGTATTTTATATATTTTTCACGATTTTTATCCTTACGCCTAACTGGAAATGCTACATAACCTAACTTAAACTACCAAATGTAAGTAATGAGACCTAGATCTGCTAATGTAAACATGCATTTCATTAGCTGATTGGGTCTCATACAGTATTGCAGGTGTATTTCTGTGAACTTTATGCAATAATATTGGATTTTAGTGGATTTCGTTATTTTGGGATAATGTTTTGAATTAGATATTTTGGTACATAATACTGTACAGGAGAACTAAACACTAGGCGTGTGTAATGGAGACCATTCTTCATTTGCTTCCAACATCAACTTCCTAAAGCAGGAAAGGCAGTTAGGTATATAAGACACTTAATAATCTGACAAAGAATTCAGTCTTGTGGAGGAATTTGTTACAAGAATGTAATCCGTTGAGTTGGAACCAATCAAATATGACCTAAAACAAAACTAACAGGACTGACTAGTGCAACTAGGTAAGGTTGGATTAGGTCCAGCTAAGTTGTATGGTCTTCGTTACTTACCCTTTTTAGAAAATGAAATGGCAAGTAGAGTTATGAAAGTATAGATAATGAGTGTCACATTTCTTTCCATTTCCAGTTTCTTAATGCTCTTATGTCAATCAATCACCAGAGGTGTTAATGGACTTCACCAGCTAGGTGTTATGCTGTGAGTGAAAAGTCACCTTTGGCAAGGTCGATATTGTTGAGAGTACAGTCCCAACAAGGTACTTTCATTCCAAAGGAGTCTACATTTTCCTGCCGTTGGAAGTAGCACAGCCTTGGGCTGCTGTTTAGAAAGGTCCTGGGTTACACCAGGATATTCATAGAAATTGGTCCGTGGGTGATTATAAGTAAGTGAATCAACTACCCAGTCTCTTCACATGGATTTGTTCCAACTTTGCTCTTGTAATCAGAATTTAGAGAACAAATATTCATATTCTGCACTTACCGATGTGTTTCATGAAGTGGTCGTTGTCTGTACAGTACGACCAGGCTAGTCGGTTTAAATGTATGATCATAGTACAGGTTAGTCTAGTCTAGGTTATTCAAGTTGAACTTATTGAGTTAGTTTACTTTAAGATGATTTTATTAGGGTAAGGAAGTATATCCTTATCACATTTTTTGTCCATTTTTTCTGTCTGTTGCCAAGTAAAATGTATGGAACTACATTGCATGTTTTATTATGCTAACCCGTTTGGTATTAAGTATATTAACTACCTTCATTTTGATTGGTTGGTTCTAGTCAATTTTGGTACAACAGGCTACTTGATCTTACCCACAGATATCACTAGCCTAATGTATTTTAAATAATTTAGTAATTTTTTAGTTTCCTTAAGCCTTAAGTAATTTTTCTATGTAGCTTTTCCAACTTAATCTATAGAAGAAAATCTGGTAATAATCTAGATTAGTACTGCTATGTTATTAACTGTAGAACCTTGAAGATTGTACTGTGCAGTTGTATGCGTAATAGATAGACTAGAAAAGCATGATTGGAATTTTTTCTTATCCTTTGACATTAAGAAAAAAATTCGGTAGTAGGGAGGCCTGTAGAGGACAGGGAATACTGTAGGTAATGTTAAAGGAGTACAAATTAACTAAACATGAAAATCTAACTCAACTTCTCTACACATCCAATATTTAACTTAATTTTTGTTATTTGTTAAATAGATAACCAGTGGTCTCCATATTACAAGTGGTTGCTGGCCTTGTTTTGCATCCTTATAGACAAATGGATTCCACTAATAATACATCTGATACAGGTTGAATTCATTTAAAAGTGACTGAAACATTTGTTGAAGTAAACAGTACTTACGAAAACCTCATTCCCTTCTCCAACAGCCCAGATTTCCCCTAAATTTCAATGTTGCAGTTCAAATATACCAACATCTCCTTTACCCTCTGTGAAACTGTTACGTGGCAGTATGTACTGTGATTCCAATAGAATCCATTTATGTCATTAAGAACACAAATTTTCTATCAGCTGCTTATTTGTGTGGACCATAAGTCACATATTTTTCAAGTAACATCAAAAGTGAGGAAAATAAGTGACATAAAAAGCCGAGTGATGTTTTCTAGATTCTTTTGATTTTTAGATGTATTTTGTTTGCTTCACTACATGTAATTTCTTATTTTCCCTGACCTTCATAACTCCTCGCTGTTGATTTATTTAAAACAGTAAGATAAGATAAGAATTCTCTTAGTCATATTCACCAGGTGTTTTTCTGTCATATTCACGAATTAACTACTCTCCCATGAGAACATGAATGATTCTTCACATGATACAATGGTGGGTTTTAATCATCAAGATTCCTACATATTTTTCATTCTGAAATTTGAAAGTAGCAATTTATTTTGCTGTGGCAAGTAAACTACAGTAAGTTAGTTTGATTTCTTCGTTTTCTCTTGCTAAAATAACCATTCCCAACCTTACCTTACATAAGAAGTTTATTTTTTATATACAGAGAGGTAAAATTTCATCTGTTAAACCATAAAATATACTGTTAGAATCTCTGTGTTTGTAACAACTTTTCTTAGATGTTTGATAGATCCATATGGAAAGTACAGAGTTACTACTAATGATTTTGTCTTGAAACATGTAGTGGTTTGTAAGGTTTTACTGTTGATAGTAGGCTATGATTTTGGTACATTATCTTAGAAAGCTAGAGATTAAACTCACCAGTTATATATTCAGTTTTACCACTTGATTTATGTATGATACTTTCAATTTTCTTGATATGTTTGAAAATAGGAATTAGTATGATGTATCAGCCCTTCTGATTCTAATGTGCTGAGCGACATGATGCAAGAAATCAAGAACTAGCCAGTGTCTACATGGGAATCAAATTCTCCCAGTCTGTCTGTCTCTTTACAGTTGAAGTCCCATATTAACAGAACTTCACTGTGTATGAGGAGTGCATGTTGCATTAGTTTCTTGATTGTTTAATTCATTGTTCTCCTTGTATGTTTGTTGTGGTTCAGTAAAGTTCTTTGGAGGATGATGAATTATCATCACAATGCACTTCTCTCTTACAGTTACTTCACCTATCATGTACTTTGAATGAACAGTTCAATCAAGTATTATTTGAAACTTTGTTTTTTTCTTAATTAGAAAGCAGTTCCCCTACTTATCCCTCCTGTTCCTTGTGGCTTTGTGTCCATTTGGCATCCCTTCTGGGCTGGGTAGGTGTCCCAGTTTTTAAGGTGGTTAGCATGAGTGGTCCCTGATCTCATTGTCTATGGCTGGAATGAGGTGCGAGAGGTGTCAGTGTATCATGTAAGGATCATGCCACCACCTCATCTTAATTAACATTATTGCTAGGAATAGAGTGCTGCCTTTACAAACAATCCTGGATGTCATTGGATGAATGTTTTCCTTGTATTATGGGCCTTAACTTACCTAGAATATGTTCTGCACCACGGTAGATGCTCGAGTTCAACTACACAGGAGAGTTATGTAGAAAATTGGTATGCTACCTCTTGTGTTCTTAAAAAGAATTATGGGTAATTAAAAAATATTCCGTCGGGACTGTCTGTTACACATACTTGCATGAGGAAAGGTTCATACCGTTGTGCTTTATGAGGATAATAGGTTTGTTATAAGGAGCATGGAAGGCATCTAGTTTGTTTTCCGGCGAGCTGCTGTCTGATGCAAATGTAGAGCATGGATTATCTCATCCAGTTGCTCATGGTAAACTTTCGGTATAGACTCATCATTGTAATGAATTGATTTGATAGAGGACTGTGTTAAGTGCTGATGCTTCTAGAAGGCCAAGTGATCAGAACCCTACAGAAGAAGAAAAAGGAATTTGGTGAATAGGGATATTTAACGTAACGAAAATTTAAATGAGAAAAGATGCCAAGAAACTGAAAGAAAATTAACAAAAGTAGGAACAGGATTAGAAAGAGAGGAGGGGAGGAGCCGGAAGGAAGTTTGTGGGTCATATCGGTGTTTGAGGACAGAGGATGACGGACCCTTCCCTCCTCCTCTCGCTTGATTGGGCATCACCATCAGCTGGGTCTTGCTGCGGGGTTTAATTGCTCAAGGAATAGCACATGAAATTATCACAGTTTTAATTAGTATAAAAGATCTTAGGCCAAACCACTGGTTTTCAGTGCATGCCACAGGAAGAAAATATTGGATTGTTAGATGCGGTGGTTCTCAGTATTTTATGAGCTGATAATTCATGTTTGATATTTTACTAGTTTGATTTGGTATACACAAACATATATTTAACTGTATAGTTACTTACATGACAAAGAAAAAAGTAGATTATGGAAGTGTCTGATACATATAGGACAGGCTATATGATTAAAGTCCTTGAAACTAATTATTTTCATACAGATAATTGGTGTATTTTGGAAAATGGTACAGTTTAGAAAAATCTAAGGATCCCTGACTTCGATATGTTTGTATCTCCTGAATAGTTCGGTGAATTGTCAAAGTCTCCTGTTTTAGATGTCCCAACTCTAACCGCATAGCAAGCAAATGATTCTTTGAACGGATTGCAGTTACCAATTGGAAGGCTCTCCACGCCTTCTGTATCATTCACTATAACCTTTTTATACGAATCGTTCTCAGTTATATCAAATGAAACTTGCAGTAATGTCTAAGGCAGGGTGCATGCTGATCATTGGCATTTTGACACTACTGCTGTGTCATTGAGGCGCATGGAGTGGGACATTTAAACAGGCAACAAATATTTTTCCACTTTATTTTACACGCGCTGCTTCTACCATTTTTTTGTTATTGCTTGGGAGTAAATTTTTTTTAACGGAGTATTAGCATTATACGTAATTTTGATCTTTGTTTATAAGTGGACATATCATTTCTTTATTTGAATATCTCAAAAAAAAATCGAGGGAAACGCGTTGAATACATTCTGAATGGAATACATGATTACAACCGTACGACCTGGTTCTGCGGGACAGGGTGTGATGTGTATGTAGGTATAGTTTGTGTTTATATACTTCTGTTTTTATATTGCCATGTGCTAGGTTTGTGGATTATAGAATATGGGTGTCATTTGGTCCTATCTTCCTTCGTCAAAGGAAACTTTTGGAGTTTTAAATTTAAGAGTTGCTAGGTAGCAGAGGCTTCTGAGTTGCTTTATGCTTCTGTAACATTAGGAGTCAGTGGGCGGATAAAGGTTTATTTGTGCAGAGGTAAAACAGCTTAACCCGGACGTCTTCAAGTGTGGTTAGCGTTTACCTGTGTGATGTCTTTGTATTGGCTTGTGTGGCGTGAAAAGGTGGGTCGGCGAGAGGAATGGAAGCATGTGGCAATCCCACTACCCATTACTTACGGGCAAGTGAGATGCTGCTCCATCCTCTCAGATCTACCACCACCCACCTTTATATACCATTTCCTTAGCCCCACTTCCCACAGACCCTCATTTTTAGAGACGTGTTTTGTTTCTCCCCGTAACCTATCCATTCCCTTCTCTTCGGTTCTGCCAGCTTTTAAGTGCAAAGATTGTTGACAGCCGTTGTGTCAAGGATATTAGTCCTCTTTCACGAACTAGTAGATTAACGATAAAGCATAGAAGCACTACTGCACTGAGAGATTGCGAGGGTTTAGGTTTATGACACTTCGATGTGGTGATTATCCCCGACAGACTGTGAGTGTATAGTTATTATACGCTTTGTAGTCTCGTGATTGAGCTACCAGTGTTTTGTCGCACTTGCTGGTGGCTAGGTAAGGACAGAAGAACCCATAGTAAAGCCTGCTACACACGCTTTTTTTTTTCCTCCAGTTTAACTGCACAGCTCAAAACTGTACAGTTAACCTTTTTTGTCATCGACAGATATCGCTCTGGCCAAGATTTTAGCCCGTACAATTAAAACCGCAGATAATTCTTCACCCACATGCTCCGTTTTCACTAACAGTTTTTGCTTGTGCGGTTAAACCGGAGCAAAAAACTGAGTGCGTGTAGTTGACCAATGGGTCTTGTCCCGCCAAGCGGGTGGAGGAGAAGTCCTTAGCGTGAGGTGAGGCCGTACGCTAACAAGACAGGTAGGGGTTAAGACTGGGTGTAGAGCAGGGCTGCCGTTTACGGAAATTCGTCTGCTACGTCGTCTGCTATTGACATGTACGGACGCCTTGACGTTACTCTTCCAACTCCACGGAAATTGCGGTAATTTTTATAGTTTTGGCAAATTTCTCGTCGGAAAATGAATCAATATTTGTAAATATAGATTCCACTGTGCATATTATTCATACCCGTATTAGATATAATGTGACAGGAGAATTTAAGTCAGGCTCTGACGTGTAAAGTAAGCCTTTAATATGTATTTTAATGCCAGGGAGCCTGACATTGAAAATTATGTTGGATGCAAGTAGAGAATGTCATAGGTATGTGCTACTTGGAGTGGTGAGGATGCGTCCATTTGAACCACGAGAACGAACACCCTTTAATTGTTAATGCAGATAGACTAATTGTGGACAAACATTTGATATTAATTTCATAAGAGTTGATTATTTCATTATCAGCTAGTATGAATCTAGGCAGTTGATTAACCAATAATTCCTTTTTCTGTTACATTAATTTTAAGATGAACGACATGAAGGGAGTTGAAATTATTGTTTCCCCACGAATGAGTATTCAGATATTCAAGTGAAAAATTGTTCGTGAGTAGAAAAAATTAAAGTTACATCAAGTTAAGCTCTTAATTCTTTTAAAAATTAGCTAAACAAATTTACCCATACGAACCTAACCTAACCTAACCTCTTTCAGCCTAATCTTACCAGTTTATTTTACACATAAGATTAAGTATTTTTTATGGTTGGATTTTTTTAAATGTTTGAGAACTTTCCATAGGTAACTATATCAGTATCAGCGAAAATCACCTTAAAGGAATCTAGCAAGGCTATACTAGGTTAGGTTTCATTGGTAGGCATTGTTTCTTTTGCAGAGAAACAATGCTACTTAAAAACCTAATTAATCCCATTTTAATTAATTGACGGTATCTGTTTATCAGGAATCTTTAGATAAAATTTTCGTTGATGCTGATAAGTCATTTTTGCTGCGCCCCCCAAAAAAAAATTTTCTTGTAAAGGGTGCCCTTAAAGAATCATTTTTTGTATAGAGCGTCCATAAAGAATTTTCTTGTATAGGGTTTGTCAGACAAACACTGGAAGAGTTAGTATGATCCTCTCCGTTTTCTGATGTAGTCTTACAAGTCCTGAATTTGTCTATCACAGGTATTCTGGCTTGTTATATAATGACTTGATAATTCTCGAAACTAATATTCCTTCTTTTACAGGAGTTTGCGCATGATGGACGAGGCCGTGCATCCGCATCTGCATAGGGAGTACTCCTGCTGTAAAGCCAACTGTGCAGTTGACGGGAGAGTCAGTTCAAGGAGGATGGAGACGAAAGACGATCTCAGCTTTGCCAGAATGATCATCCCTGACCCATTGCGCATCTGAGGTAAGCTGTTGGCTAGCGATTAGAATGTTTGCTTAGGGAGAGATGAGGGATTACATGAGCTTACATGAAAAAGACAGACAACAGGAGGCCTGATTGGCCAACGACTAGGTTGTCTGTAAAATGAAATATAAAATAACGACATGAAAATGTAATTCCGCTCTGCAATTTTTAAGCTGTCATCGACTCCCCGCTGCTGCACATTAGCCTTCTACTGTCCCCGTTACCGCTGTCGTTAAAGT